>PVIU01001128.1:189066-235609 GCA_004026605.1 Ondatra zibethicus
AGAGAGAGAGAGAGAGAGAGAGAGAGAGAGAGAGAGAGAGAGAGAGAGAGAAGCCAAGCTCCATTTTCCCATTCCCATGGGGATTTTAGGCCAACTACCTCTTCCGATGTCCTCAAGGGCAGCCTGCTTGTCACCCCAGCTAGCTGTCCAGAGTCCATGCACCCCTGTCACGCTGTACCACCTGCCTCTTGGGCAATCTTCTGTCCCAGTGATATTCAGTGTTTCCCGGCAAGTTTAGAGTCTTCAAGAACTCAGAGTCTGAGCTTCATCCACAATCCATCTGGGTCGTGGGGCACAGCCACTTGGATGGAGTCCCAATCCTTAGAAGGAATCTCACAGCCATTCCCCTGTTTGCTCACGAAGACTTCTGTCATTATCCTCAGCTCCAGGCGCTGCATCGACTCAGTCCCAGCTGATTGCATCCCCCATCCCCCGAGGAGGCGAGGACCAGTTAACCCACTTGGAAAGGTCACTGATCCAGCACTGATAAGGCATTAGAAAAGCCCTGACCAGCCAGCAACCCTTTCCAGGCCACTGTCCCTGGTCCGGCTCCAGTGCCTCCATCCACTAGAGCCCTCATTAGCATCTTAATGTGAGGAGCATATGCAATGAGGCATCAGAGAAAATCCCCAGCATTTAAATTCATTAACAGTCCCTGGAAGTCTTCAGTACGAGGTGGAATTACCGCTAAACTGCTTTTAACTTACCAGCTGTGCACTAACTGCCAGCCTTGGAGGCTGGCAGGAAGGCCAAGAGGGGTGCCGTTGTCTGGGGGCCTAAACTCAGGGATACCCAGGCTGCTGGCTGAAGGGCTGTGTTTCCTAGATTTCTGTTCAGCACCCTAATGATGAGTGAAAAATTCAATCAACCAGTTGGCTTGTCTACTCAGGAACAAACAGCAGCCTCGACTGATACTGATGTGTCCATGTATTTCAGGTCAAGTTCTGTGACCCAGCTCTCCCTGCTCCAAATCTGATGGATGACAGGGAAGATACTTCCGCTCTCCCTGGAGTGGCTTCCTTCTTCCTAGCCAGCCTCTCCCAGAGTTCCATTTGCCCCTCCCAAGGCATCTGCTGGCACCTCCTCTCCTCTCTCTCCTGGTTTCTACCCATCCTCTTGGTCCCCTATTCCAGTAGGCAGCCTACAGTGTCAAACTCTTGCTAACTATTGTTCTCTCCACAAACCTTTAAATCCCATCCCATCTCAAGGTGAGTGTGTAGCCCCCGGGGGCCCCAGATTCTAGTCAACCCTGGCACCACAGTCAGGCTCAGCTAAGATTCGTGGAATCCATTAATTGATTGATGACATATTCCTCTTTGCCTGCAGTGTCAACCACAGCACCCAGCGCAGTGTAGTGTCTCAATAAATATTTGCTGGATAAATGTTGGGTGACAGATAAATGCTTACAGTGGGAATGGGGTGGGGTGAGATGGTTAAGATTTAGAAATTCAATGCTTCGTTCAACAAATATTAATTGTGTGGCTAATCAGAGAGAGCTATGGTTAATATTTAAACTGTCTTTCCTATCTGCAAAGCCCAAAGTGTGAGCTGGTCTAATTTTGTAACAAGCCCGTGAGCAGGACTCTAAGATCACCCTCATTTTACAGATGGGAAGACTGAGGCCATTAAGTGACTTACCCCAGGCTATCCAGCATAGGAAAGCAGGTATTTGAACTTGGGGAAGCTAGCTCAAGACCTATGCTCACCTGTGGGTATTAATCAAGAGACATTGTGTGCAATTTTATATCTCCTACCCCAGTTCTGAAAAGGGAAAATAAGTGGACGAAATTAATTTTTAAAGATATTTTATTTAACCTGATGTATCCAGTAGGTGATCTTTTCAATGTGTAATGAACATTTAAAAGGCATTAATGAAACACTTTATGTCCTCATTCTCACACTAAGCCTGGGAAATCCAGGGAATGTTTTAGGTTCATAGACCTGGCTGCATTGCTCAGAAGTCCCGTGTTGGCTGTGGCCCTGGGAGAAGGTGGTTGTGTGAGCCCTAGGGAGTCACTGACCCTGGCTTTTCCAGGCCTATGAGAGCTCCTTGAGAGCAGAAAAGGGGAATGGGAGGCAATGTCAGCCATCCTCACGCTCCCCATGTTGTCATCGAACCAAGACACGCCTTTCCTGGCCCCAGCATGTCCATTCATGCAGGTCACTCTCCAGGTTGGCCGTGTTTGAGGATGCTCACTTCAGATGAGCAATAAGTAATTTCTCAGAAATGTGTGCTGTGTGCCATTCATGTCCATTCATGCAGGTCACTCTCCAGGTTGGCCGTGTTTGAGGATGCTCACTTCAGATGGGCAATAAGTAATTTCTCAGAAATGTGTGCTGTGTGCCGATCAGTTGACTGGGCCCAGAGATTGGGTGGGAGGAGCTCCAAGCTTCTGTGGTTTGAAAAGCAAGTGAGAGAGACTCTCCTGGCTGTCTAGGAGAGAGGAGAGGTCTTTGCATATAGAATCCTGGAGCTCAGTGCCCAGGGAATCCAGATACGTAGCCATGGACCCAGTCAGTCCCTTTAGGTCACTCCCCTGCTGCCAGCCAGGGCCACCATTCCCCACAGTGGAAGGGATGGATAGAGAACTGGCTGGTAGGACACGCCGTTGTTCTCTGGACTGAGAGACTTGCTCAGTTGGCAGACCCAAGCCAGATTCCTGCTCCATACCCAATCTAGGTCCAGACCTGTGAAGGCTCAAGGTCAACCATCACACATAGACAAATGAGCTTCTCACCCCACCCCTACCGCAACCACACACACACACACACACACACACACCTCTACCTACCGGCATAGCCCCCAGCTGCTTCAGGCAGATTTGATAGACACCTAAGGACAATTCATGTCTGATGGACAACTGGGGGTTGAGAGTGGATGGATAAGCAATGAAGCTGCCAGTCCCCCCAAAGCTGTCACTTCAGATCCACAATGAGGCCTCCATAGCCACCAGCCAATTAGCCATGAGGTAACGGGTCTGTGATCCCAAAGGCAGCACCACCGTTCTGGGACATTAGCTTCTATTAGGAGCCACTTTCCACAGCAAACACAAACAGCCCCTGGGGAGGAGAGGCAGGGTAGGGGCCGGCCCTGGTGGGAGAAGCAGAAGCAATGCTTCAGAACACCCTGTATTAACTCTCTAATTAATTCACTCTGCTCCCTGCAGGGAGCCAGACCTAGAGCTGGAAAAGGAATGGAGGATGGGGGAGGAAGAGGTGCCATTCCAGAGAAGAGCAGAATCTAAAGAAAGGTGGGTACAGGAGGAACACCTGGGGAGTCGAGACCGGGAATCTGTCATCCAGAGTTTGGATGCGATGGCATGAGGGTAGCTTCTTGGGTAAGCTCAGTCTAAGCCAGAAACATAAACACCCATGCAGTCACATGCATACACACATACATACATACATACGTGTGTACACATGCTCACAGAGAGAAAACACACAGTGGAGGGGACCCCCTAGTGAGACAACACAACCCCTGCCCAGTCAGGCCGCAGCATAACCTGGGATTTTCATAGCCTGGGCTCACCTCGCTTTACAACTGCTCTAGAAGTGAAGCAGCACCCACCCTCCCCCAAATAGTTTTGTTTTAATTATGGAAATAAATAAGAAAAATGGTTTATAATAAAATAAAATGGGCTTGGGGCGGCTACGTCTCAACAGTAGAAAGCGTACCAAACAGATGGGAAACACTGGTCAGCGCCACCCTCGGCACAACAAACAACATGAAGGCACTAAGTGCAGGAGCAGAATCCGCCCATGACCGGGAAGGAGGTGGGCCTGTGAACACTGCACCTAGAAACTGTAACAGTGTAGCAGATGCATTTTCTTTAGGGACCCTAGACACCAGGAGCAGCGTTGCCATGACACTGTATTTCTAGGCCGATAAAATGTTCCTGAGACAAAGGCCAGTTTCCCCTGGGTTTCCTGAAGGCTGCTGAAAATGACGGAGCACTTAGCAACTCAGAGTTAGGTTCCACACTCAGACACATACAAAGGTGCCTCCCTATGCGACAAGGACAGGAAGTGGGCCCCTTACCCTCGTCCTTAATGCCAGGGTGTCCCCCAAGTCTTGGTGATGGTCTAGAGTTCCTCAGAGGGCAGTAGCGCCCTGGCTCCAAGCCATTGCTTTGGTTCCTCTGAGGCTGTATGTCCAGGTTCTTTAGACCCACAATGGCAGGTGAGGTTAAGGGCCTCCTCCTCCACCTTCCCACTTAGAGACTAACATACAACCAGATGAGCCCCTGACCCAGGTCAAGTGATGTTGTTTCCATGAGGCAAACAACAAGGACCAGGACTTGAGCATGGGAGGGACACAGAAGACAGCATATCCAACCTGGGCTTGTGTGGTCCTTTTTACATTGGGATATAGGGTCAAGGCTGATGTTGTGGGAGTTGAAGTTCTTGAAGTCCCAAACCCTCTTACCTTCAAGAAAGACTGTGGGGGTGGTTGTTCAACTAAAAGACCGAGAGTTTTCTAGCAGACACCAATAGACAGTGAAGGTGCTGGGATCAGATGACAAAGGCCCATGACTCCACCCAGGTAGCACTTGGGTTCTCCAGGAACACACAGACATGAGTAGCTATGATGAGAGATGATACTAGGAGGTTGGACCTAAGCAGGTTGTAGAGAGCTTCAAACATCAAGTATGATGCTTGGTCTTGACTTGGTAGGAACTAGGGAACCATGGAAAGCTCCTGAGTGGGAGAGAGGGGCACCCAGACCTGCCTTTCTGAAATCTCACCTGCACTCCAGCAGCCTTTTCTCCAGGGCCCAAACCTAGTTCACCTCAGTGCCTTCCCCTAAGCGAGGTCTCTCCCTTGAGCTGAAGATGTAGGGGAATCCTCAAGCAGTTTCCAGGCCATAATTAGTTGCACAGTAACGAGGATCTAATTGCCTTCCCCTGCCAGCACCCCAGAGATGATGGGCTGTACCTGGGAGAAGGCGCACACAGAAAACACAAATTAATTAACACCCGAACAAAGAGGCTGCTAATCGCTTTGTTTCCTGTACTTGGGAAGATGGTTTTCAGGAGTGGGAGTCTGCTGCCTTGGGCTTCTTAGGAGAAATCGTGAACTGGGGTACTGAAGTTCCATTCTTTTCTCCCAGCGCAGGAGAGCCACAACACCAGCTAACCTGATCTCTGAATAGATGGCTCTGCTATTTGCTGGGAAGCGCAAAGACCCAGGACTCTTCTTGTGCCCAGGATATAGATGGGTAAACCGAGACCACGGGGCACAAGGGCTCAGTAACTGGGCTGCTTGGGTTTCTTTCCACAGTGTCACAACCTCTGGGACTCTGACAGAGAGATCAGGCGGGCAGATCTAGGCTGGACAGACTCTTCCTTCAGTTCTGGTTGCTCGGGAAAAAGGAAGGAGGTACAAAGAGGTGACTGAAGAACCAATCAACACCAACAAGTCAGGAAGGTTTCCTTGGGGTCAGATGTGTTGTTTCACACCTGTAATCGTAGTACCGAGGCAGGAGGATAAAGTATAAGATCAGTCTGAGAGAACCTGTTGTAATTTTTTTTTACGAAAGAAGACGGGAGGGAGGAAAGGAAAAAGAGAAAGAACCTCCTGAGGAAGGAAGTGGGTCAAGCGAGGGCTTGGGCTTCTACTCTGGTCACCCATCCTGGCCCTGGAAATGTGTGGCTCTGAGATTGCCACCCCTCCTGTCAATTACAGCAGGCTGAACAGGAACTGGGCCCAGTCACGTCCACGCGGCCTCTTGGACTCTACAGAATCGGTTGCTATGTCACCCTTTGCAGTCTCTGCACATGGCCCTCGGCCAGTGTCACACCGGTAATCCAAATAATCGGACTGTCCCAGTAGAATTTCACATCCCAGACAGATGGTGGCCACAGGGCGTAGCCGTCTGTAGTGCCTAATCAACTGAAAATTCCTCCGGGTCCTTTAGTACCCAGTGCAGGTGGGTACCTGGGAAAGGCGTAGCAGGTCAGCGTAAATAGGCCCAATGTTCAGTGCCGGCTCTGAAACAGCAAGTGCTAAGGCAGTGGTTCTCAACCTTCCTAGTGATGCTCCCCTTTAATATAGTTCCTCATGTGATGGTGACCCCCAACACTAAAATTATTTTTGTTGCTACTTCATAACTGTGATTTTGCTACTGTTATGAATTGGAATGTAAATATCTGTGTTTTCTGATGGTCTTTTGGGGATCACGACCCTCAGGTGAGAACCATTTCTCTAAGAGGGTGACATTTCAGCCCCCAGGGGTCTCCATCCACAGAGGGCAAAGATGCTGGGATGTGGTACCAGGTCTTCCTCTTGTTTGGATGCTAGAGCATCACAGGAGAGTGTGGCACGTTATTAGCAACTTCTCAGTAGACAAGCAAGGGACAATGGGGTCCCTTGCTTTCCTCACTCTCCTTCCTAGCTTCCTGTCTCATTAAAGACACCTCTGATGGCAATCTGCAGACCTTGAGGCTTCTGGCTTGGGTCTCTGGCCTGATCCCCAAGGGCAGGGCTGCCCTACCTAAGAAGTCTCCTCTCCCTGAGTGAATGGTCACTGGCAGAGCCTGGGTAGAGGGAGCATCTGGCATTGCTGGGAAGGCCTTCCAGTCACAGTGATGTGTGGAGGTGAAGGCCTAGCTAGACCCTAGATAGGAATAAGACAGAATTCCCACACAGGAATAAGAAAAAGGAAAAGTGGCAGGTACTTGATCTGTGGATGATCTGGGGGTTGTCCAGGTACTGGGGAGACTTTAGTAGATCTGTTTCTGAAGCCCCAGGGCTGTAGGAAAGGGTAAAACAAAGCAGAGATGTGGGCAGAACTGGGGTGGAATGAGAGAATCCAGGCAGGCTGCCTTGTGCTGGGGCTTGGCCTTCTGGCCTCAGACTACCCCAACTTCATGGTAGCCAAGAGGACCAGGAGGGGCCAGGCAACCCAGGGGAAAAGGACTGGTAGGGAAGTGAGCAAGTAGGTAGAATCTAGAAAAGGCAGGAAGCCAGGTCTCTCCAGGCCCTTGAGTTGAGCACAGAGCAGCACACACCCTGGTTGAGAGGCCCCAAAGCAGACTGCAGGAGCACCGGTCTGTAGAAACCGGTCTGTTGTGCTCATGGGACTCCACTGGGCCAGGCACCATCAGAATAATTTGTATGTATTACTATTTAACCTTTAGGGAACATCTTGTAGACTGAGTGGTTATATTCCCTACTTCACAGACGAGAAAACTAAGGTGCCAGGAAATTAAATCATCTGCTTAATATCACAGAGCCCACAAACATCAGGCTCCCAGATAGTTTCCTTATGCCCAGGGATGAAATTCATAACACTTATCAAGTAGCCCATCAAGCAGAACGTTCCAAGTATGAAGTGTAGCTAAGTGGGTAGGTGCCAACTGCAGCCTGGGACCTCCAAGATGAGGCTGCTGACCCCACACACCACATCATTCATCCAGAATCAAACAGCAGGCCAAGGTGGTAGCTCACTCAGTAAAACACATAAGGTACATGCCTGACGATCTGGTTTCATGCATCAACGGTCACATGAGAGCCAGACAGTGTGTGCACCTATAATCCCAGTGTTTGGGAGGCATATGCACTCTCTCTCTCTCTCTCTCTCTCTCTCTCTCTCTCTCTCTCTCTCTCTCTCACACACACACACACACACACACACATACACACACGTGTGTGTGTGTGCACATGTTCGTAAGCCTGCATGACTAGCTGGGTATCATCTTCCTTAGTGAGGGAAGGGACTCAAATCCCAACATGTCTGGAGACCCTGTGTCTACCCATCCCCCACACTGAGGTATCTCATAACGCCCCATCACAGGTGATATCTAAGATCACCTCATCCATCTCCCTCACTTTATAAACAAGAAAACCCAGATGGGGGGGGGTCTGACTTGCCCAAGGTCACACAGCAAACTGATGGCAAACCCTAATCCCAAAAAGGAAAGCACTGGCCCAACCATTCCGGTCCATCCCCATGTATCCAGCTAAAAGTGGAACAGCGTTGTCTTCGAAAAGCCATCTGGCAACGTGGGATGTGAGCTGTACAACTGCTATGCCTTTTTGACCTAGTAATTCTCCTTTTGGGAATAAACCCCCAGGAAATAATCCAAAGAAAGACACAGGCAGAAAAAAAAATCATTTGACAAAGATGTTGATGCCAACACTATTTGGGAGACTGGACATGTGACTACCACCCAAACACCCAACAATGGGGGAAGAGAGTGGTGGTCATTTGAATCTGCTGTCATTTTTAAAAGTGATGGCTCTGGACATAGGCACAATAGAAATATTTGCATGAAACACCATTAGGTGGAAAATGTACAAACTGGCTTCTAGTGTTGGGTACAGCCAGGCAAGATGGCTGCGTAGAAAGGAGGGAACCAGAAAACAGCTTATTGTTGAATTTGGTTCCCACCCCGACCCCACACCCATACCAAAAGTTTCTTAGTGTCAAATCTTTAGGGATTTTTGTAAAACTTATCCAACAGTCGTGGGGGAGGATTAACAACTATAGAATGATACTGCATCGAAATCCACCAAGAGAAGTACTCAGTCCCTCCCAACTCTCCATCAAACCCCAGGGTTCCAGGAGATTTGGCTGGAGGTCAGTGTCCCCTTCTCCCCAACTACCTTTTAAAAAGGACATTTGAAGAACTGCCTTGCTCACACATAGGGGTTCTTACAGATGCTGCCTTAGGGTTTCTGTTGCTGTGAAGAGAAACCATGACCGTTGCAACTCAAAAACAAAAACATTTTGCTGGGGCTGGCTTACAGTTTCAGAGGTTCAGTCCATTATCATCATGGCGGGACATAGCAGCACGCAGGCAAACATGATGCTGGAGAAGGAGCTGAGAGTTCTACATCTTGATCCACAGGCAGCAACAGAAAACTGTGTGCCACACTGAGCGTAGCTCAAGCATATGAGACCTCAAAACCTCCCCCCACAGTGACATACTTCCTCCAACAAAACCACACCTACTCCAACAAAGTCACACCTGCTAATAGTGCCACTCCTTGTGGGCCAAACATTCAAACGCATGAGTCTATGGGGGCCATACCTATTCAAACCAGCACAGATGTCTAGAGTCTCCTGAAGACTAGAAGGGGTGGGAAGCTATGAGCTGAGCAGACCAAAGACAGCAGATACGTTAAACGGGGAGAGAGAGAGAGAGAGAGAGAGAGAGAGAGAGAGAGAGAGAGAGAGAGGTGTTGTTGCTTTTCATGGGGCTGCAGGTGGGTTTCTAAAAGCTACCTTTGGTCCTGGCTCAGAAGAACTTAGGGAGTCCTCTCAGGCAGTATGAGCCTGGTATGAGCAACTGCTTCTCATCCTGAGTTCCAATCTCTCTATGAGCTATCCATGCATCCTCCAGACAGAAGGCAACCGCCCTTCCCCCACCCACCCACCAGTCAGGCTGCCATTAAGCATGGTTGCCATCTGCTTTGGAGCCCAGCCGTTGTGTGGGTGTTTCCTGATAGCCTGGGCCAACCCTGAGCACCTAGAATCTACTCTCAACTTCTGCTCCTGGTCCAGGCAGCTACTCCCCTGCCCCACACACCCTGCCACCCAAGATTGGTGTCTGGTGGATGTCTTCTCTACTTTAACAGGCTAAACCCCATGCAAGCTCTAGGAAAAGCTTTGACCTAACCTCCCTTAGTTCCCAACCGTGTTACTCAGGATCCCAGAGCTGTGGGAGTCACTTAGCTTCAGGTCTTCCCGCCATCCACGTTGGTGAGGACCAGACGAAACCTGCAGTTCTGTTACCATCACCCTACCTTCCTTACAGGCCTTTGGGACTGTCCAGACTAATGGTCTTTCCCTCCCACACCCCAGTCTTCATCCACTCTCAACCATTATTATTAGCAGCACCATCAAGTGGTTCGTTACTTAGCAATTTGCAATCATTAATTAGGGGAAACTGCAGATTGAGACCATGAAGGAGGATGGTGCAGACTAAATGCGTTTGGACATGGAGTTAATGAAGTGATGGAGGAGGTGGCTGCCTGTTCCAGAGCAAGTGGCCCTCCTGTACTTGATTGGCCAGTCTCTGGCCGTAGACCAAGGCTCAGATGCCCATGCATGAAACAGAAAGGAAATGCCTACCAGGGCTGAGGAACACGGAAGCAGCTAGAGAGGCCAACAAGAGGTGACTCTGAAAGGCTGAGTGGAAAATGGTGGCGGTATTCTAAATTGGTCCTTGTTCCAAGTTGCTTATTGCTCCTAGAAGGCCTGACCACACCCAACAAGACACAGTTATGGCCACCACTTTCTTTTCTAGCAAGCAACAAGATGACACAGCCCCTGATATACAGTAACTAGCTGGTCCTTGACCTGGAGACCCTAACTCACCCTTCCCCATCCATAGGAGCAATGTCATGACAGGGAAAAGTCAAAGGCATCTAAGAAGTCCTAGACGGACTCTCGGCCTCTCCCATCCATCGCAACAGAGATCCTCATGCTTCGGAGCAGGATGAGAACCCAAAATGCCTAAATCCTGCACACCTCCTCCTCCTCTTTCAACAGTACGGTGAACTGCTTGCCCTCTTGGCCCCCACTCCAGTCCCTTGCCCAGTCTGTACCCTCTGCCATAATGCTACTTAGGAACTAAGACATCTCCTCATTCCACTCCCACTGAGCAGCTACTGTTAACCCTGCTAATAAAATGCTGATACAGTGAGATCAATGAATCCTGCTTGTTCCATGATGGAGATAGAGCCTTCTCTTGGAGGGGTTCTGAGTCAGGCGATGGGTATGAAAACTTGCCCCATGAGAGTCCCCTCTTTAGGTGGAAGCCTATCCCTCTATTTGGGAGCCGCTAATGCTATTAGGTGCCCAGGGAGAGCAGAAAAAGGGGCCGCCTTGTGAACTTCTCCACATAGACCACTCTGCGGGCCTGGGTAGTTGACACAAAAAAACAGAGTTTACTGGAAGCCCCATCTCAAGCCGGCTGGCTTTACAGCTACCAGCCCCAACGTGGAGCTGAAGGATGGTCCTGAGCACGGTGGGCTTGGCTATTTACCACTAAGAACACCGCACTTTACTGCGGCCATTAGGCCCATAACAACACCTCATCCATCCTCTCCCCGGCCCTGCAACACGGAGCACTGATGGTGCAATTAGACACCAGAGAGCTGCTGTAAATTGCCGAGCAGCCTTCTTCTGCCAGCTGCAGCTCAGGCCAACCTGTACCACCTGATTCCCAGACCCAGCAGAGGGTGATGGTCTCCAGCCCAGGACTCTCACCTGCACTGAGACCCCAAGGATGGAGTTCAGAGCACAGGGTAGCCTCCTGCCTGCTAAGGCCACAGGAAGCTCTGGTCAGGCTCTTTAGAAGATTCCATTCTAGTGGTGGGGCAGACTTAAGAGGCTATAAACTGGTCCCAAGGGTATGTTTGGCATTGCTTCAGAGAGAAGGGGCATTTACTATTCAATTATTTAAGAATATTCACCTAAAAATACAAAGTCCCTGCACCTCTGATGACCTGAGTGAATTTCCAGGAGCCTTGTAGAAGGGAGAAAACTAACTCCTGATCTCTTTTGTTGAGGCACACAAGCACCCCCTACACACACACACACACACACACACACACACACACACACACACACACTAAATAAATGAACACAATTTGAAACTGTAATATTTATTTATTTTCATCTTGTGTGTTTTAATATTTTGCCTGCAGGTATATCTACACACTATGTGTGTGCAGTGCCCACAGAAGAGGGCATCGGGTCCCCTGAACCTAGAAATCCAGATGGTTGTGAGCTGCTGTGTGGATGCTGGGGACCAAACCCAGGTACTCTACAAGAAAAGTTGATGCTCTTAACTATGGAGCCATGGCTCTATCCTCCCTCCCAAAATTTTTAGATAGAAGATGTAATTCAACTAGTATAATTATCTCCGGCAAATATTGCACAACTTTTCTCACTGATGATGTGAACATAGAAGCTAGACTCTGGAACAACAGAAACTAAAGGGAATGAAGAAGGAAGGGTGGAGGATGTGCTGGGAAGCACACTCAAAGTGTATGAAAAAGGCCTTGTGTAACCCCTGGAATAAGATAGAGATTGTGGCATGGGGCCCCTCACCTGTGTTAAGCAACCATCTGATGCCACATCACTGCCACCTTTTACACAGGGTATGAACACACCAGTCACTGTGGCTCACCCCTCCCCTTGTTCTCCCACTTCTCTCCCTTCTGCTGCCTTCCTTGCGGCATGATTTCAGGATCTTGATCTCAGATTCTGCCCATGAATGAGAGTGGACAGAGGAAGAGGGGAGTGACTTGCTAGAGAGTACTGAGTTCCTTGCCTTTATTTGGAGTAAAATTCATTATTTCCTGCTTCTCTGTGGCAGGCAATATCTTTTCTGTCCCTAGCTCCCTCAGACACTGGAAAAGAGAGATGAGATGAAATAGTCAGAAAAAAAAAATACAAGGGTCAGGAAAACTGATGTATTGCAATGCTCAGGGGCCAGAGGAAGAATGACTGGGGTGTTTACAGAGAGAGAGCTGTTGTCCACTCTACCCTGAAGCTACAATCATCCTAAGCTTCTCTCTTGGCCACCTGGTGGAACCAAGATCTCTCCGTTCATTAGCGTGCTTTCCTGATCAGGACCTTGGACATCTCCATGGCCCCAGCTCCTGGCAGCTCCAGCCCAGCCAGGGCATTTCCAGCCCCAGCCATCACCCAACCTTTGCCTCTAGCCATGAGTGCCTTTCATGCCTTTATCAAACTTACCAAGCTTGACCCTCCAGCTTCTGGAAGTTTCTCCACCCATTTCTCCCACTGGTTCCTGCTTCATAGGTCGGCTTACATAGATCTCCATGTAATGCTATTTGCCATTCCTCACCCAGTTCTTTATGGCATGGGCTGCCATCATAATGATGTAGATACTTACCTGATCTTATCAGTCATGTCTTTCCATTTTAGAATAGGAGCCCTGGGAGGCAGGCTTCAGACTGGTCCTATTCAGCTGGGTACATGGTGGAGCAAAAGATTCTCCAAGACCATTCTGAATGTAGATACTAAAATCCAGCTAAAACACAGCCCCTTTCCTGAAGAAGCTGCTCATTAGAGCCTAGTTTATGTGGAATGGAAATCAGTGTAAACCCCACCCTGTGCTGCCACACATTTAAAAAACCAAAAACAAAACAGCTTGCTTTACAAACGTGAGAACCTGAGTTAGATCCCAGAACCCACGTTTTCAAAATCTGAGCATGGTGGTGAACACTTGTAACCCCAGCCCTGCCTGGGGAGGAGGAAACAGGCTGAGCTCTGAGACTCTGCAGCCAGTCTAGCCTACTTGCTAAGTCCCAGACCAGTGAGAGACCTTGTCTCAAAAAGAGAGATAATTAGCACTTGAACAGTCAAGGCTGTCTCCTGGTCCTACACTCATGGGCACACACTTGTGGCATACACAGACATACACATGAACAAATTAATTAGCTGATTTAAAAAAGCTGTGGCAAAGCCACAACCAGAACCCAGCCTTCCAGGCAGCTAGGCACCATAAGTTCTGCCTGTGCTCCTATTATCCAGTCTGCCTAGTAATGGCCAGGCCCACACCTCCTTCCATTATCCCATCAGCCCTGTGTGGGCCTCTCTTTGGCTGGCATTTAGCCCCCTGGGGCTTCTGTTGGTTGTGGCTCTCTCCACCGCTGCCCTCTCAGAGTGCCTGCCAGGGCCTTCTCTCAGCTCTGAGCAGAAAGATTTAATGTTGCTGCTTTGGTCTCTGTCTTCACACATCAAACCCTTCCCCTGCTGGGAACCTCATCATCACCAAACATCAAACTCCAGCTGAGTTCCACTTAGCTGTTTGCAAATGGAGGTGGGGTGGGGTGAAGTGTCAGTGAAGGGGCACAGGGCACTGTAAGAAGACACAAAGGCAGCAGACTCTAGGGGAGACACAGGAAGCTTGTGAAGAAGGTCGGCTAGCTGAAAGCAATGAATTTGTGCCAAGGGTGTGAACTGCCCACAGTTGCACCCCTCAGACCCTCCATGGTGATGGGCACGGGCTTCAGGACAGCTGTTGTGTGGATCCAAACCTGTAGTATTATCACCCAAGTTTCATTCAGCCCGCCTTTCCAAGTCTTGTTTGACTCATAATGAAAATGAGGCTGTTGGTATGCAGAAAGATCATGTGTGTGTGTGTGTGTGTGTGTGTGTGTGTGTGTGTGTGTGTGTCTGTGTCTGTGTCTGTTTATGTGTGCAATGTGTGCACTTTGTACATTGTGTGTGGAAGCTAGAGGACAACCTTTTATGTTGTTCATCAGGGATTATTCATCTCTCTGTATCCCAGAACATCTTATTGCCCAGGAACTCACCAAGTATGCTAAACTAGGAGACAGGAACCTGACTGTCTCCATTGCTCCAGTTCTGGGATTACAGGGGAGTGCCATCATGCCTAGCTCTTTCCCATGGACTCTGGGGATCAAACTCAGGCCCTCATGCTCCTGTGCTTAGCACTTGACTGGCTAAGTGTCTCCCCAGCTAAAGAAGATCAGTCTTCATGCATGAACACATCACAGGATGCGTGGCAAATACATTTTCCCTGTAACTGGTACCCAGCCTGACTTATTCTCTGCCTTAACCACGATCTGTCCAACAGAATGCCTCACCCATCCTGATTGGCCTAGGATGACTTGAATGGCCACTGGATAGGCCAAAGTGATGGAGTGGGTGGTACCCAGGCCAGGTCACCTGCCCCATATGCCTCCCTCATTCCTTTCCTCCTTGCTCACTCCAGGCTCTAAGCTCTTGGAATTGCAGGCAGAGTAATTAAGTCCATGCTTTGAACATTTTCCTCTCTCCCCTGCTGCCTCTCTGCCATGGTCTCTTCTCCTTCTCCACCTCCTAAATACAAAGACAAAAATACCCATAGATGAGAAAGGGATGGGGGAGACAGAAAAGAGGAAGGGGGACAAAAATCTCACCTCTCTAACAGAATGGCTTCCTTTCTGACTCTCTTTGATTCTCCTAAGTTCCTTCATTCCCTCTGACATCCCTAGAAACTACCTCTTCCTTCTCACCAAGTCCCTCTCCCTTCCTTCTGCCTGATCTCTAAGCTGCAGCTTACTTCTTCATAAAATTCCATTCCTAGCCTTTCTCTTTACTTACTCACTTAATGTGACTGGCGGGGGGGGGGGGGGGACAGGAGCTGTGAAGCCAGGGAAGGAGGGGGGCAGGGCGTGCTGCCTTAAATCAACCTGGGTCCCAGACCCCCTGCTGAGGTGTATTAACATCTGATGTGACTGGATAATGGACTTAAATTTCCACACAGGGAGCTGACTCCAGTGTCTGGCAAGATTACAGCATCCAGCGGGATGGTAGAGAGACTCAGTCACCCTTGGTGGCTCCTCTCTCCCTGGGGACATTCCATAGAGGGAGACATTTGTTTAATAAATATTTACTGAGCACAACATGCTGCTCCTCAGGTGCTGGGAGAACATATATAATAAGAGGGATCTTCATCTAGGTCCACAGGTTTAAGGAAGAATTTGGGGACAATGATATTTGAGAAATTATAATAGACTCAAAGGAGAAAAGCCAGGATCTTAGCTCGGGTTCTCCTCACAACAGACAGAAACAAGGCATTGAGGGAAGGTCATTGGTTTGGGACACCAAGATGATTGATCCTAAGAGACCAAAGGAACAGGAGACAGAGGGATCTAGGGAGACGGAAGGAGGGAACACACACAGAGGTTTGAGGATGGAGTTGTGGAAAGACCTGTAGAAATCTCTGGAGCCTCAGAACAGCCAGTCACAGGATCTCATTGAGCCCAGTGATCTCACTGGAAGAAGGAAGGAGGCAAGGGCTTTTGCCTTGGGCTCCTGGCCCCACCATTGGAGGATCACACCCAGAGGTGTTTGTTTTTCATCTTCACACAGTACATATGCAACTGGAGCAGAGACATCCCTGAGTCAGAGACATAGAGAGTCCAAAGAATGCTGGAGGTAAGATGCTGGCAACCCTCCCAGACAGTCCCCAAGAGCTTGCAAACTCAGATCACTGAGGCAACCTGCCTGGCATGGGGAGGTGACGTCTACTGCAGATCACCGTCTCTTGTCATGTGTAGACTCACATGTGGTCATTTTGTCTCTGGGTTTTCAGGATAGGAAACTGAGTTGAAAAGGGCAATAGTACCATCAGGTGTGGTAGCACACCGAACTCTGGAGGCTGAAGCTGAAGGATGTAGGTAGACTTTTCTGCCCATCCCAAATAACCAACATGGATACTTAATATTAATTATAAATGCTTAGCCAATAGCTTAGGCTTATTACTAACTAGGTCTTACAACTTGAATTAGCCCATTTCTATTAATCTATGTGCTGCTGTGTGGCTCATGGCTTTATGTGTCCTCCAACGTGTCTTGCTCCCTCTGTATCTCCTGGCGACTCTACTGACTCTGCGCTTTACTTCTCAGAATCCTCCTAGTCTGGCTCTCCCACCCAATCTCTCCTAACCAGCTATAGGCCAGTCAGCTCTGTATTAACTAATGAGAGTGATGCATATCTACAGTGCACAAAGACTGTTCCACAGCAGGAGGATGGGGAGTTGAGGTCAACCTGGACTATAGAACAAGCCTCTATATCAATACAAAAGTGTCAGAGACCACTATTGACACCTGTGTCTGTCCTGCACCACTTACTCTGACCTTCATGCTCTGCCAATACTTTAGCCAGGCTGGCTAGCTTGCTCACTAGGGTAACCCAGATAAATATTTCTGAGGAGTGTTAGCCAGTGGTGGCCCTGATTTCAAGAAACCAAGGTTGTCACCATTGCCCATCCATTATTGTTGTTAGGTATGAAAGCATCAAAAGATGTCTCAATAGAGCCCCAAGTTCCAGAGTCTTCTATGCCCCCATTACCTAGCACACCCAGCTCCTTATCTCTTAATCTAAATTGTGCTGGAGAAACTATGGTCCACCTCTCCCAGAGCCTCAGAGCATACACTGAGACTCAGACAAGGAGGTCCCATGGGAGTTGGAGGTAGGGTCTGACTCTGAATCAGTCTCAGATATTTTCCTTACATGGGGGCAACTTAGCAGAGCTGTGTGGGCTGTGCCTTAGCCCTCTGCACAGCACTGTTTGTCCACGGGTCCCAGCAAATTGTGCTCAGTGCCTGGAAGTAAGCAGACAACTTTATCCTTTCCTCTCTAAAGAGCAGAATGGCACACTTGACCCTCAGATGCCTCACACTGAAGTGAGCCAGGGGAGGCAGCTGAGGGGAAAACAAAGCACCACAAGTTGTTTTATGGGATTTCTCTAATTGTGACAGAAAAATAGATGATTAGCAGATCACATAAAGAGCTCTGGCTCAAGTCAATCCCAATGTGGGATCAAGTGAGGCAGAACAGAACCTGCAGGCCCCACAGTCAAGGTGAAAGCCAACAAGATAGATGCCTGGGGTCATGCGGGCAAACCCAGCTGGAAGTCTGCTGTCACCCAAGCCATCACTGCCAAGGCACACATAAATACTGTACACACACATGCACACATATATGCACACACATAGCATACACACAATTTGCATATTTATCATGTGCACGATGCACACACTATGCATACACACTGTACACCACACACACAGTCTCTCTCTCTCTCTCTCTCTCTCTCTCTCTCTCTCTCTCTCTCTCTCTCCCCTCCACCATTCCCTCAGCAGTCTAGCATCCTCCTCTAGAGAAAAAAAGGGAAGCATCTTTGGATGCAAGCCTTCTAGAAATTTGCACAGGGAGGAGCAGCAAGCTTCGAGATACCTTCTCCTTCTGTGACAGATGTAATCAAGTTTGCTAAATGTCTTCCTATGCTCTTACAGGATAGCTGGTGGAGGGGTGCATAGGAAAGAACCGTGGAAAGGCATCTAGAAGATTCTGGTCCCCTGGATCTGCGCTGAACTAGGAGTCTCTTATTTCTCCTGTCCTAGCCTCCTTTTGCCAATCTGAAAGCAAACTCAAGAGTCTGAACCTCTACCAACAGAGGATGCTTGAGTGGTGAAGAGGTTTGATGCAGGTGTATCTTTAGTGCCCCCACGGGGCTGACAGGAGGATGCAGGGATGGGTTGAGTTACTGGTCCAAGGGAGCTCAGCATCTGGCTGAGAGCAAACGCTCTGAGGTCAGAACTGGCAGGAGCCCCTTTCAGCATAGCACCACTTAGACTGCACTCAATGTTCAAAACTGGTGAATTTTTATTAGTACCTAGCGGAGTGTTTTTAAAAATAACTTGTGTGTATCACCTTTAAAAGAGACATTGGCATTTTAGAGAAAGATGCCCCAACCCGCAGTTGGTGTTTCCCAGCCTGCCTTGCAGTTAGGCGACCATGGAACTGAGTGCTAGTCAAGGGGGCATGTGCAAGAATGAGGAACATGTACTTCAGATAGGACTGGGAAGGCCTCCCAGGTCACCCCGTATCTTCTTCCCCATCTGTCACCTCCTAGAGAGCCTGAGCCCTGAGGTGGAGGTGGAGGGTCACAGGGCTCCTGTTCAAATGTAAGGACCGGGCGCAGCATGAGGAGGGTGTGATTATTGAGAAATCTGGTTGGACACCCTAGGCTTCTTTTTTTCCCTTGTAGGAGCAGAGACTGAATCCGCAGCCTTATACATGCTAGGCAAAACACTCTACCACTGAGCTACAGCCCAGCCTGGAGAGCTAGATTGCATGGAGCTCTGAAGTCTGCATTCCTGAGCAGTAGAGGAAGGGGGAATGCACAGAGGTCCAAGTGAAGAGAAGTGGGTGGGGTCAGGGGTGATCTGAAAAGCAATTGGAGATGGAGGCACAATGAGCTGGCTGCTCTCCAACCCTTGCAGAGGCAGTAATCTCTTAGCTCGGCTAAGGATAAGCACTCAGCGGGGAGTTCAGCAGCGTGTTCTCAGGAGGGAGGCTCTGTCTCTTCTAGCTGTTTGCTTCTGGACTGGAGTCTGGGCTGTGTTCCATCAACAAGCACAAGCAATGCCGCACACATGTGCACACACACGCGCACACACACACCCCTTTACCTCTATTCAGGCCTGTTATCTTCTCAAATATTTCCCAAAACCAAGCTCTCAAAAGCACCCTGGAATTCCTAGAAAAATCTAGAGGCTGAACCTAGGGGAGCAGCAGGGATATCACAGAGAAAAAAGCTTCCAGCTTTTCCCTGTAGGAGCCATTAAGATGTATTAAAACTAATGCCTCCTCCCCTGCCCACTCCTAGCTCACCTCTGCCTAGGCCTCCCCATCCCCACGTATATCACATTAGGACCAAATTGAATTAGAATAATTAACTTTTGGTCACACTTTTAATTTGGTGCAGGAAATAAGAGAGCTAATGGAGATTAAACAAGGCTTTCACTCCAGAGACCATTCTAGAAAGTGCAAAGGGAGACCCTGGCTCTGGGGAGGAAATTCAACAGCCAAGAAAAAGAGGCTGAGACAGATGGGTATAGTGAGGGAAACATGCATGTATCTGCGTGTGAAAACACGCTCACTGCCTCACAGGCAAACAAATGGGCTGCAAATGTAACTTAGTTGTCAGAGTGCTTACCTAACACGCATGAAACCCTGGGTTCGATCCCCAGCAGTGTATATGAAAGACATGGTAATGTGTGCCTCTAATCTTAACACTCAGGATGTACGGGCAAGAAAATTAGAAGTTCAAGCTCACCCTTGGCTACAGAGAAAGTTTGAGGCCAACCTAGGCTACGTGAGACCCTGTCTTAAGAAAATGCACACAATTCAACAAAAACTTCACATATTCATGTATGCATGTACACACATCTGAAGGCTAGCACACAGGTGTCTTTGCATGGGTATGAATGCATACCGATATGAGTGTGTGCATACACTGTTTTAAGACCGGGGCAGGTAAAGCTACCTGATTCTGTGGCTTCCTAGCATCTCTGACTTAAAAGAAACCCTCATAAATATCTTCAAACCAGGTTACTTTCACCTGTGGTTTAATCTCTTCCGCATCTCCCAGGGAAACACAGCGTCAGCTCCACCTCCACTCCCCACTGATGAGTACTCCCCCCACCCCACCATGCCCCACTGAATGCAGCAGCCTGGACAGCAGGAGTTTAGTTTACTCAGCACCTCAGTCTGCCTCCCCACAGGGTCTCCAAGGACAGTGGCGATTGCTGAGCTTCCTCTCTAAACCAGGATCTCATATGACACCTAACACTGGCGCACAGCCCCTACTACACAACTGTACACAAGAAGAATTCAGAAGTCAGGCTGGGAGCATGCACATAATGGAGATCTTTTAGGGGTCAAGGTCAAGTTCCCATGAACCAGAACGAACATCTGGTGGGATTTATGAAAATACAGATCTCTGGGCAGGTGCCCAGGAGCTCCGGATCTAGAGGTCTGTAGAAGACATTTATCTTCTAAGTATGTGATGCACGGCCAGGTGGCTCTGGTGCAGGAGCTGTGAGCCATCATTTGAGGTCACTGATGTAGCTGGTAGACAGCCCACTCCAAGGCTGCTTCCCTGAGAGAGCCCAGCCCCCACCACCACCATCATGTAGCTGCAAGCAGGGTCTAAGATGAAAGCAAACCTCCCCGAATCTGACATTTTCATCTGTCCTCATGCTTATCTCTGGCCAGGAGTCAGGAAGAAAGGCCAGGACCAGCAGTCCCACACCTATTAAGCAAAGGGTCTCTGCCCAAAGGAGCTGAAATCACAGAGACCATGGCTGCACTGGAGAGAATTCTCTAGGATGCAGGAAATGGATTGGGATCAAGGGCATACTGAGGATGCCAACATGGAGAAATGAACCAGGCAAGGAGAAGCCAGCTAGGTCTTCCTCATGAAGGAATCAGACATTCCCAAGCCTCATTACCCACTAACTTCAGAGCTGCCTCTCTGGGTACCACACACACGCACACATGCACACACGCAAGCACGCACGCACGTACACATGCAGGCACGCACACATACATGCATACTTGCTACAGTTCACTAAGGTTCCCAGCTCTTATCAAACTCGAAATTCAGCTTCTCCCCCACCCCAACCCCCGAAGAGAAGCCAGGGCCCAAAATAACACAGCTCTTCAGGAAAGCATGGCGTCCCTTTTGCTACACCACGCTTCTAACTTACTGCAGAAAGTCAGCACCTAATAGAAGGGTTTTGTGTGCCCAGACACTGCAGAGAGGCAGGGACAGAGCCCAGTGTGCAACCAAAGAGCTTAACAAAGCCAAGGCAAAACCACAGTGCCCAAGAACAGGCCCAGGAAAAAAAAAACCATCTTTTGCCAACACCGACTTTCCTCATTATCTACAACCACTGTCGCCCTGCCCTGATCCCCAAGGCACCTCATCATGTTCTGAGACTATCTGAGAGCAGGCAGGCACCTTCCAATTCAGAGTTCTGTGGACCCTGAACACAGGAGAATTAAAAAAAAAAAGGAATAAAAGAATCCAATGCGGTGGCACATTCCTGTGATCCCAGCACTGGGGAGAGCATGGCAGGAGAATCAGGAGTTCAAGGCCAGCCTGAGCTACACAGAGAAACCCTGCTTTAAGGAAGAAAAAAAAAATCAAAGGAGAGGGAAGAAGAAAAAAGTTGTATTTGACCTGAGGTCTGATTTCGCTTTAGTCACGGATAAAGTCAAGTTCTGCTTGTTTTGAATGTGTGTGTCCCCAGAGGGGAGGCAAAGTCTCCCTGCTGCTTCTCAGTCACTCATATGCCACATGCCACCTCCACTTGTCCACATAGGGCACACGGAACAGCCCCTGGGCTTTCTAGTTGTGTCTGTGGCTACTGGGAAGGGTGTGTGTGCTGAAGACAAAGAGGCCCCCAACCCATTTTGGAGGACAAGCTAGTGACTTGCTCAGAGAGTGTCCAGTCTGGAAATGGAGCTGTCTACTCCATGTTCCTGCCCAAGACCAGCCTGGTCTATGTTCCTGACGACAAGGACCCTACTGTTTTCCCAGAGTCTATTTATTCCCTGGCCTTGCCCCCTCCTTTCTCAGGAAAGTTGGGGGAAGAAACTGATAAGATAATGATGAGACTCAGGGAGATGTCATTGTCTTCAGGTGGAAGACAGAGGGCAAGCACTACCCACTGCTCTCTGTGTAGGGGTGCAGTAGTCCTGGGAGGCAGTCTTCCCTGGGTGGTCATGCTGGCTCGCTGCTGCCCTGCTGCCCTGCACATGCTCCCACAGGTGTCTTTCTTGACTGCCTTCCTATTTTGGCCCAGTGCTGAAGAAGAGTCCCAAGAGCTGGGGGAAACCGGTGGCACTAGACTTGGGAAGAGGATCGGCAAGCAGTGTTGCCCAGGGTAGGAAGACTCTTGACTGGGTCTTGCAAGGACCAAAGGAGATGACTAGGTGGGGTCTTCGCAGAGGTCCCCAAACCAGTGGGGAGTTGGAGAACTCCAACCTGAGGGGCTGGAAGTCACTGAAGAGTTCCAGAGGAGGGAGAGGTCAGAGCAGATCTTATAGCTAGAGGCTTGTCCCATTCAGGTTGTGTCCCTGGGTGGAGGCCAGGATCACAATCTCCAGTAATTAGGGACAGTCCTCCCATGGTCCCTTGTTGATGGTGGGAAGAAGAAACGGGATTCCACAAACATGGAAAGCCCTGGAGTACTAGGCATCTGGCCCCCTGGGGGGCCCAAACTATGACCAGCAAACTGTACCCTAATGTGTCCTTCATACCTTACTCTCATCATAGCCCTTATCATCATTAATACCGCACATTTTATTTATTTTGCTGGTTTATTTTTGTCTCCTCCAAAATGTAAACTCCTTCAGGCAGAGTTTTATCGGTTTTGTTCATTGCTGTAGTCCTCGATGCCTACGTTTGAAAAATGAATAAGAGCGAGGGAATGTTTAAAAAATAAATAACATTTGAAAAATGAATAGGAGAGGGAGGGAGAAAAGAAGGTTGCTGCTGCTCCCCCAGGTCCCTGGCTGTGGTCCAAGGTACTGGGTTTCATTTCAAGGCAGGTCATTTGTGAAATCAGGGCTGGGCCTGCAGGCTGCAGGCTTGACAGTGAGTTCCCTGTTCTCAGGGCTACAGGAAGCAGCTAAGGCACCAAAAGGAAGAGGTGAGACAAGGCCCCACAACCCCCCGACACACACCCAAAGAGGCATCCCTGTGCAAAACCTGCAGAGATTCTTGGTTGCTCTGAGCCCATGGCCCAGAAAAGGCAGGCAGACTGAGAGGTTCAGAAGCCACGGAGCCGTCCTACTATGTACGCTCTTGGCTACTGGGGCCATTACTGAAGGGCCAGAGGGCCAGGTTGCTGGTGAGATTGTGCAGGTGCACACCCCATTGGGCCCTTTCCTGCCTGGTATCTTGGGTCCCCACCTTGCTTCACAGACTATCCACTCCCCAACTTCTTAATGCGGGTGACAATAAGCAGTATCCACTCTCCTTTATGAGACCTTTGCAAAGCTTAAGCACAGGCAAAAGATGCAAATGGAGTCCCAGGCTTGCTCATTGCTCCTGTTCACCTCTCTTCTCCCTGCTGTTTCTCTCTACCTCTCTGCCTCCTCTTTGCCTTGCTCTCCCCTCCTTTCTCCCCCTCCCTCCCTCTCTCCTAATTGCTTCTTGTCTGCAGATTCTGTGAGGATTTATATAATGCTGGGCAGCAGAGGAAGTAGCCAATCTGGATGCTGCAGGCAGACTAAGAACCTTGCAGCCCTCAGGAAAATGGACTATGGTCCTCCCCAGACCCAAGACGTAGCCTGGGCCTTCTCCCCCAACTCCATCTCCTTATATCCTCATCCTCTGCGTGTTAAGGGACAGCCCCACCCTCACCTCTCATGGTAGTAGAGAGGTCTGAGGCTCCTGGATAAAGCTTGGGGTTTAGTTTGTGGCTAAATAACATGATGGAGAGAGAGACAATGCTGGACCTGAGGTCCAGTATCCTATCATGAACCCCTCTGGGAAGAGACCTAGAGCAGAACATGTACCTTGGGAAGCCTGTTTCCCCCACTTGGAAAATGATCCAATATCTGCTACCTTCCCCTGGCATTTGCTCCACCCAACCAATTAGGTCAGAAGCCAGAGAGAGGCCGACCTGGGTGGAATGAGGTCAAGGCATCTATGGGAAGGTGGGAAAGGAACAGTTACCTGTTCCAGGCTGTTTCTTACAAGTCTTCTCAGGGAAATCATGGTTCCCTTTTGGGTTCATGGTCTCATCAATAAAAGAATTTAAAAGATGGACTCAGAAGAAAACTCTAAGACAATTTAGTTTGAAAGAAAAGCCACAGGTCAGGCAAACTGCAGATCTTGGTGCCTACCAGGAAGAAGGGAGATAGACAAGATGAAAAGAGAAAGCCACACATTTTGAGTTTGGGTCCAAGTGTAGTAGTAGCAAAGAGTTCCACAGTAGCCCAGAATGGAGTATAACAAAAGTTTATTTATTTGGGGATAAACTCACAGTAAGGGTAGCGATCTGCAGTCCTCTGCGTGCGCTGGGAACTGGACTGAATCCAGCAGAAAAAGGGGCCACAGCACACTTTTCATCTGCACTTATAGGACATGAGACCATGCCCAAAGTGGGCCAGTATCTTAAAGGCTATTGGCTGAAGGAGTTCTCACAACATCCAAGAAAACCACACGTTCAGCAATGGAAGTCCAGCAAGCAGCTGTGTGGTGGGAGGGGAAGGGTTTAGAGAAAAAGCATGCTTGGGCTCCTGGCCAGTATCCCAAAGAAAAAAGAGGTAGAAAGAAGGAAAAAAACAAGTTATTTTTTTGAGTTAGAACTTGAAAAATTGGTCAGGTTTATCAGTGCGGCTTGGATGCCCCATAAGCTGCTGCTTGGGGGCAGGGCTTCTGGTGGTATAAGTACAGTATCTCATCAAGGGGATAATTATTCCTCCCATCTCCTTAGTGAGTCTTCAGGCAAATCAGCCTTCTCGATGGTGGGCTCCTAGCTGGGTGAGTGACAGCCTGGCTGGATTCACTCTTCAGGGAGGAGCAATAGTATATAAAGTTCTCATCCTTGGATTGGATGAGAAGATCATGCTTCCATCTAGAGCCAGAGGTGGATTCCATTCTTTGGTCCCAGGGGCCTAAGGAGAAACAGTTGCATTTTCCTTACTAGTGTTACCAGGGAAACAGAAAGTGGGGCTCCCTCATGAGGGAAGAGTCCATCCTCAATGGCCTCCAAGACCATTAATCTCCATCTAGCTACTTAACTCAGCCCTCTGAGTTGAAGTCAGACCCAGGAAGGTTAAATCATACCTGTCTGCCAGCCTTCCCACACCCTCAGTTGCTCTGCAATCCCAGAGCTTTTAGGGGGACAGAAGACACCCCAGGGTCAGAAAGGAGCAGTACCAATTTTCTGCTGTATATCTCCCTCCTTTAGTCCACCTTACCCAAGACCATGAGTTGGGCTACAAATGCAAAAGAGAACCTAGGAAGTTCGGTAAGAAGGAAATACATTTTCTCTTTTCAGGTACCTGATGGATTAATATCTAAGAAGTAAAAAGACATTAATCTCTGTCCACAATCTAAGACAAAGGTCTCAGATTTCAGAGAAAGACGGGCTTGGAGCAGACCTGAGGAAGGACTTCCCACCTGTCAGAGAATGAGTGCAGAATTAAGTTCACCCTTGGAAGTTACTTCAGGAAAGTAGGGCCTCCCTTTTGATGGATGCAAACCTGTGTGGGTATGGAGGATTGGACTAAATGCTCTGTTGGTGACTCTTACCACGCTCAGGGGTAGTAAGCATAGGCAAACACATCTCTTGCAGGTGTTCAGAAATCACACGTATGATTCTCACAACACTAGTGTTTCCTTCTGGTTCTGTAGTTTACCTGCAGCAAGGCTGGCAAGTGCCTATCTTCAAGGCTTTGTTTACATGGCAGGACAGTGAGGGTGTATAGAGGTGAGGGAGGTGGCCTGAAGACAGGCAGGAAACCAGAGCAGACAGTGTTATCTCCCCATCTCCCCAAACAGCAGTCTCTCAGCCCAACGTCTTTCAGGAAGGCAAGCCAGGAAATTAACTAGGAGCTGAGATACCTCCAGACACCTGCTTGCAAATTCAGGCCTGGGGCAAGTGGGGACTAGCTTGGAAGGTGTACCCAGACTGTAGGAGATCCCTGGAGAGGACACCACAGGGGTCCATTCAAGAGTGGGGTCTATCTAGCCTTTTTTAAAGGGCATGTTTCACAGATAACCAACTAGACTCCCCCTCCCCCCACACACACACTGACCTGGTTTTGCTGGAGAGTAAATTATAGGCTGGTTGATGGGTTACTGTCTGCCCACCTGAAGCCCCAAGGAAACAGATGGGGGCATGGTGATACCTGGCTTTTCCTTGGAACCAGGAGTTACAATGCAGAGGGAGCCCAGCACAGGTTTTAGAGCCAGACATACCAATTCAAACCCACACTATGTCAACATACACATTCTGCACATTGGTCTTAGTTTCCTTGATGAAATGGGCACCAACTGAGGGAGTTCAGTGGCTCTGACAAGATGGCCTGAGAAGCCAGTTAGCAGTGTGCAGAGTCCATGAGCTTTGTGTTCCACACAGCTCTTCTGTTTGGACATCAAGGGGACTTGGACACTCTAGATGAATTTCTGGGACTCATTTCTAGTGGCATGGGCTAGATGATGGTCTGCGGAGGTGTCCTACCAAGCATAGTGACATGTTTAGCCAAATTCCTGACCTCTGCCCACCATATATCAGTAGCACTCCCACAAGTCATGACAATGAATATCTCTAAACATTGTCAAATGTCCCCAGGGGACAAAATTATGGTGGAGACCTATCATTCCAGTACCTCTGCAGTTGATCAGCAGAGAAAGAAAGAGGAAGTTGGAAGCATCTGCTTTGCAGACATCATTTTTCCTGGACTTGATCCAGGTCCTGTGGCCTCGACGCAGGGGATACTGGGAAGTGTATTCCACTTTGTGCTCAAAAGAAGTAGATGGCCTTGTCTGGGTAGCACACAGCCATGCCTCTGCAGCACCATTTCTCTGGCGTATTGGATGATAAGAAGAGGAGGCTCCTGGGCTCTCAGCAGGTACAATGGAAGGTGGTCTCAGAGGGTTTGGGCTCTGTGCCCCCCTACACACACACTCAGGATGCTATGTCACTGTATCCCCAGGCAAGAACAAGGAAGCCAAAAGGCAGGGAAGAAAATGCTCTCCCTGAGGTCACAGAACCAGGTTCCAGTGCCTACATATCCCCACCTTAAGGATGTACTCTGCAGGATGTCTATATCCTGCCCCAAGTCCCTAATTCATACTGTCACAACTTACATCATAGACTCGAGCCCCATCACATGCCAAGATGTGACCACCTAGTGCCACTCAGCAAGAAAGCACAGGGCTGGCTAGAGCCCTGATTGAAGAGACTGAAGATCCAGACTGTCTGGAAGGAGGTCACTTCTATTACCTATTAAAACTACTTTTAGATTAAAAAGCAACTAGTAGTCTAATATATTTTAGTATATTAAAATTTGGTATGGATTTTTGTATATTGATATAAATTTAAGGTCATTTTTGTCACAACATACTGAAAGTATTGTACCTATGCAACACATTTAAAATTGTAAAGTTCTAGTGTTTGAAAGTTATTATTGCAAACTATTTAGGATAAATAAGATAACAATCAAACTTGTAGTAAGGGTTTAGATGTAAAAAAATAAACTTTATTTAGCATCATATATTTTAGATAGATAAGTGATCTTCAAACACTTCAGATATCTACAGAATATGCCATTTAAGATGTTTTAATAACATAAGGCTTTTCATGACAGTGATATATGTCTGTTCTTGGCAGCACAAATCTACTTCAGAGGAGATGATGAGCATCTAAGGACCTCCATATAGAATTTGCTTTAAATGTGACAAAGCTACCCACTGGGCAAGAAACTGCTCTTCCTTTGACTGCTGACAGTATACTGTCCAAATTGGACAAGTAAGACACAAAAGAAGGTGACTGTCAAACTTTACCAAGATGAGGTAGATAATCCCTTCAAATTCCTGCTTCATAGAAAAGTCTGTCAGATATTCTAGGCCTATAGGCTGAAGAAGAATGCTCCAACATTGCAGAGAAACCTTAGATGACTGTCCAGAGAATCAATTATTTCTGTCATTTCTCAGTTTTAGAAGTCGTTTGCTCTGCACTTCCTGTTTACTCAGCTACTATTTTATCCTTCCCAGGTCTCTGATGGGGATTGAAGACTAGATAGTTACAGTTCTAGCATTTTCTTTGTTACAAATTCAAAAACAAGGAAAAAAACAAAACACAATTCACAAAAGAGAGTTTATAAAGATTGAGAGACATAAAAGCTTCAGTTGTTTATCTAATGTTTTAAGGTCTAAAAGGACATTTTTAGACTGGTAATACAAGTTATGATAGAAAGTGGTTTAGGTATAAAATTTGGACTCACCAAGATAGGATAGGTAATAGAATACTTTCTCTGAATTTGCCAAACACTAATGTACTGGGCATTGTAAACGTAATTCTTGCCTTATAATTGTTCTTATTGTATATAGTTTTACTGTGTTAGAGTTAAACCTTTCACTTTCTATTTAGACAAAAAGGGAGAAATGTTATGAGATAATCTTATTATACACTGTGAAGATGTATCTCTGTTAGGGCACTTTCTGACTGGTTTAATAAAGAGCTGAATAGCTAATAGCTAGGAGGAGAGGATGGAGGACTTTTCAATCAGAGGTAGGAACTCTGGGAAGAAGAGAGGCAGGATTTGCCGGCGAGATGCAGAGCAAGTTGAACGTACAATATGAAGGAGAGGTAATGAGCCACGAGGCAGAAGGTAGAATAATATAAATGGGTTAATTTGAGTTTTAGGAGCTACTTGGAAACAAGCCTAAGCTAAGGCTAAGCTTTCGTACTTAATAAGAAGTCTCCATGTCATTATTTGGGAGCTAGTGGTACAAAGAAAAACCTGCTACAGACCTGCTGTAGACTTTTGTGGTTCTATAACCCCATCAGCTTGTGATGTCTCCAGATCGAGGCTGAGGGACTTCCGGAAACCAGGCTGATTCTCTAGGTGGCCAGACTGGGGGAAGATAAGAACAGACAGATCTTGGACCTGGTAAAATGGCTTACCTGTAAAGGTACTTGCAACCAAAGCCTACCTGGATTCAATGCCTGGGACCCACATGGTGGAAGGAGAGAACTCAACTCCTGCAAGTTGTTCTCTGACCTCTACATCTGCACCTTAGTGCACATGCATGCACCTGTATATACGCATATAAACACATACACATAAATGTAATACAACAAAGAAATGGACAGTCCTGCCTCCTCCTCCAAGCCTGGAGTGGGGACAGGCACCAAGTAGGTAGTCATGTTACTACATGGAGTGCTATGTGTTATGGCTTCTCCCCTGGTCCTCAGACTCCACTTTCTCCCTGTTGCAATGGTGTCACTCCTCCTTTTTGAAACCCTTCATAGCTCCCTGCTACCATCACAACAAAATCCAGACCTCTCATTCAAGCTGACAAGACTTCTCCGGCTTTCCCTGAGCCGTGGTCTCTGCCTTGAATGCTGTAGCAGCACCCACCAAGGTTCATGGTGCCCCTGAACACATCAGTGTTTCAAGTCTTCTAGGACTTTGTCCAAGACATTTCCTCTACCCAAACTGTATTAAGAGGCACCATAGTAAACCCTTATCTGTCTTTCAAAACCCTATCCATATATCATCTTTCTGGAGCCTTTCTTTACTAACTCCTTTTCACAATAGCACAAACTAAAATAAACTAATTTTTTTTATTTATTTATACTTTGCTAATTATAAAACTTAACATTTAAGTATTCGTGTTACTTTTCATAACATTTACCACTTATTAACAGTTATACTACTACTATAACCCAGGCATTCTTCTATACATGTCTCCTTTACTTCAAGTATCCAAACCTACCCACTGGGCCTTTAAGCTCTCCCTCCCCCTTAAACCTGGGCAGGTTTGCCACTGCCTCTACCACGAGAGGGCAGCAGAGGTCATGCTGCCAATAGGTCAGTTACAGACGGCAAAGACGCTTCCTCCTCCTCTCCCCCAACCCTGCAGCCCCTACCCCACCCTCACACCTGTGCTCATTGTCTGGATGCTTTCTCTTCAGGCTTGCCACCACCACACTGGGTGAGCCACTTAAAAAGGAGTCCCAGCCTGGGAGCCATCGAATGGCAACCTCCCAGATGTTCTCAGCCACTCACACTACCTTGAGAATTGCAGTCCTCCATGATGGAGCAGAGACAAACACTCTGTAGTACCCTTTCCCAATTCCCAGTTCCTGGTGACAGACGCAACCAGAACCTGGGCAAAGGATGAGGCTTTCACTTAGCTAGGACACTTGCTGTGGTGCAGTAATAATTACACCACCATGGCTGTCACTTTTCTCAGATGAAGATGGCTAAGAGGAGAACTTGAAGGAGTCAGCTCTCTGATTCCACCATGTGCACCCTGAGGACCAAAGTCGGGTTGATCCGGCTTCGCAGCAAGCATCTTTACCCACTGAACCACCTCACCATCTCCAGCATCAATTTATTTATTCATCCCAGTAACCCTAACGGGCATCCATTGTCTATTGATTATATTCCTACAAGGAAACCAAGCCACAAAGGGTCAGGAGACTTGGCCAAGTGCTCACAGCCTGCCAGGGTGGCAGCAAGAACCTACCCCAGGCAGAGCAGATCTAAAGTCCTGCCCTTCATATTCCATCCCCACTTGGCATGCTCAGCATGGTATAAGACCTAGGACTGTAAACCCAATCCCATCAAGCCAAGAGAGAAGCAGGACACATGGACCCAGGGGTCCCAGACAGAGGCTAAACCCTTCTACATGCAGTGAGGGGGGCACCTTCCTGTTTAGCACGTCCTGAAGCCCATCATCGTGAGGTCGCTGGAGGTACACACCACCCCCAGCTTGGCCTGTCATTTCACCTTCTGACCTGGATGAGGATGAAGTCCAGGAGTTATTGACTGCAGTGATTTCATCAAGGTGTTCTCACTCTTATTGTCCATTCTTTAAGGATAAAATTAAAAAAAAAAATCCAAAGGCAGTGACGCGGAGAGGGGGGCTTACTTGGTATCATCAAAGCCATCGACAGACATTTTCCTGGAAGAGGATGAACAGCATAAGGGAGGCTCCAGTGGAATGCTCCAATGGGCACGTCTCCAGAGCCAACCTGAACGTCCAAGGATTGCTGCTGGGCTACAGGGGGCTTTGGGCTCCCAGGGCAAGGAGGAGGCAGCTGGTCCAGCACAAAGTGATACTTAATAAATGCTTTATAAATTCAAGAGTGATTTAGGAATACACACAGGCCAGGATGCCTGCACCACCCACAGCAGGAGAGGCAGTGACTGTAGCATTGTGATCCAGGACTGGACCAGCACCCCTGAGACCCTCTCTGGTCATGCCAATCTCAGCCCATGCTTTTGTGGTTCCTATTCCTCTGCTGGGAAGGGCTTTAACCTGAGTGCAGCTCCTCCCCTACCTGTCAAACACCCACTCCTCACACTCTTCATTCTCAGCATTGACACTGTAAAGGCCGCGTCCTCCTCTGTCAGACCAGCACCAAGCTGGGCTCTTTGCATGGAGCATGCTGGGTGCCTCAGGCTGGGGTCCCCAACTGGAAGTGCTCAATGACCCTCAGGTGAATGAGTGAGTGAGTAAATGAATGCTTGCCTAAGACTTGGTGTTCCCCAAGGCATTTTCTGAGCATTATGCCAAGAGCTCTCTCACCCTGCCCCCTGGTACCTAACTTTGACCTCACTTTATAGGTGAGATACAGAATCAGTACATGTAAGAGGGTACCCTAAAATAAAATGACTGGGAATGTCTCATCCTGATTCAGACTCTTGTGTTGGAATCCTAATGACCTCTGAGATGGTCAGTATTTCTCACTGACAGAGTCTAAAGCTCGCCTGGGAGATGAGTCTCTAGGCACACCCCCAAGGGATTATCCAGATTCACATTAGCCTCTGGGAATATCTGTAGGGAACTGTCTTGATTACTGCCTTAACCAATGGTGCAGAAAGCCACATTTAATTGTGGGTGGGGCCATTCCCTAGGCTGGGGATCCTGCATTGTATAAAAGTGGGAACCGTGAGCATTAGTAGGTGCAGCCACTGCTTTTCCTGACCGCAGGTCTAAGAGGGCCAGCCACTTCAGGGCCCTGCTGCCTTAACTCCCCCACCATGAGGGATTGTACCTAGAACAAATCCTTCTTTCCTTAAGTTGTTTTTGCCAAGAGCATTTTTTTTTAATGGCAGTTACAAGTAAAGAAACTAAGGCAGCCCCCAAGGTGACAGAACAAGGAAATAGGGCCTATCAGAAAGTGACTCCATCATGAGTGTAAGCCTGTGGGTGTAAGTCAGTGCCCTGGGAAAGGGGACATGTTTGCCCTTCCACTTGCTGTCACTGAGCCAGAGACCAAGCCCTGCCCCCCAGACACCTCCCCAATCTCCACAATTCAGTGAGAACTAAGCACCTACTACTTTTGAAACACCCCAATCCTGTGTGTGTGCGTATCCTAGCAGCCTGAACCGAGATAAGCACAGCCCAGCTAGCAGCCTGATCTACAGCCTCGGTGCTTCCCACTGCACCAGACCAAAGCTCAGAGCAGCACTGTGGGCGAACACACACACTCCCACATGGTCAGGCACTCGTGTGTATAGATGTGCACACACAGGACATGGGTGAATATACCCGTGTAGGTATGCACACATGTGCACATGCACATGGATGTAGATTGCACACAGACACATGCAATTGACATGCACCCCACACACAGGCATGCACATGAGCAGGAACGCCTTAAGAGAAGAACGGTGAAGAGGGAAAGAGTCCCCAGCCTCCATCTGTGACATCCTCCCAGCCTTTGGTGCTTCGGCTTTTAATTTTCACATCATCAGTTATGACATCAAAGCAGTCTTCGCACAGGTGCACAGGACCCAGGCTGTCTCCAACAGCCCTGATGCCACGTTTGCCTTCCCTCTGGGCCCTGTGCCAGTGGCATTTCGCTTCTCATTAAACTCCACGAGGGAGGGGGAAGCCACACCTCACCTCCACGGCCACCTAGCTCACTTGTGTGGATGCTGCTTTTAGAGGTGGGTCCCCATGGCTAGCCAAGCAGAGAAAACTCCCTTCCCTACCTACATGGCCAGGGCTCCTGTGGAGACTCCTGCAGGGCCCGACTGTGCAAACTCTATAGTGCTGCGCACTATTGAGAAAGTCATTCTCCACTCTCCTTCCCCATGTCTCATGAGAATGACAGGGCCCTCACCTCAAATGAGATTTGAATGCTAGGAAGCAGGTGGCTGACTGCTTGGGGGTTAGAGGAGGGTGGACCGTGAGTGGACACTGGGAAGCAAGCCCAGGAACAGGTTGGAATGTCTCGGGCTTGAGAGCACGGGCTGCACCAAAGGCAGGGAGAGCCTTCGTCAGGCTAAAAATAGCTGCGCACGATAAAAGCCTGTATGCGAAGCAGAGGACCCTCCAGCAGAGGGGGAAAAGAGACACAGGTCTCTTTTAAATCCAGAATGCAAACGAATGCTTTAAGCAAAGCCCTCTGTGCCTCCTGCCTCTCTCCTCAAGTCCCTGAAGCTTCTCCGCCTCCTACCAGGCCTGCTGCAGTGGAGTTTGGAGGTGGAGGCTTCCCTATGAGAAAGAACAGACCCAGAGCGGCCCAGGCCAACCTTTCCCTTACCCTGCCCTCCATATCCAGTGCACACCAGGCCCCCACACATGGAGTGCCCAGGCACCCAAGAGCATCCGGGAGAAAGTCAGAGACAGAAAGGAAAGCCTGAGGGTAGGGCTCAGATGAAACACATGCGAGGCACAGTGGCACACTTCAAATGCTGAAAATGTTATCCTCAGAGAAGCGAGAGGTGCAGCCACGAAAAAAAAAAAGAGCAGGTGGGCTGAAGAAATTTCTCAGTGGTGGGAGAACTGCCTGCTCCTCCAGAGGAGCAGGGTTCGATTCCCAGCACCCACATGGCAGCTGCCAACTGTCTGTAATTCCAGTTCCAGAGCTTCTGATACCCTCACACAGACATACATGCAGGCAAAAACACCAATAAATATAAAATTAAAATAAACTAAAAAAAATCAGCCCCCTTATGTATACACCAACAAACAAAATGCTAGGAAGAATTTTTTTAACTCTTGGAATTAAACAAAAAAAGTAAAAGATTCTATTAGAGGGCTGGGGAAGTCCACTAAGGAAATTACTAGGAATAGGAATGAAAAGACAGGAGAAAAGTGATTGGAAATTTGGGAAATTGGTCCAGGAGACCCATCATGTAGCCAACAAGAGCTCTGGGGAGGCGGGGAGGAGTCAGAAATGTGACTGTTACCACAAAGGCAATTAGGGAATATGCATTTCTGGGGATGACACCTGATACAGAGGCACTTCCTTGGGAAATCTCAGAACAGTGGGGATGAAGAAGATATGAAAGCCACCAGAAAAGGAAAAGACTCTGCTTTTACACAAATGGCCCGGACACTGCTTGGCATTCAACCTCCTATGAGCAAGCTCAGGTGCGTTAGCTCCTACATAAGGGAATGAGAGAGGAAAAGGAGACAGCATATGCAAGTGGGCACGGAGCCAAGTGGAAGGCAGGGGCAAGGGACACCCAGATTGCTGGTGGTGCCCCTAGATGAGAGGAAAACGGGAGGAAGAAACCAAAGCCAAAAGATCACATGATCTTCTAAACACACGTAGATCAGGCACCCAAGCCTCCTGCAGTGAGGACCACAGGCTCAGAAGAAGGGCACCCACCCAGTGCCTTCTAACCCCCAACTAGCTAAGTTCCCTCTCTGGTCACCCCTAAGCCAGAGCAGGTTGTAACTTAGCCTAAGCCTCAGCTGGTTGCTATGGAAATGATTGGCCCTTAAGCAGAGCAAATACCTTGGTACTCATTTCTTTCCAAAGCAGGGCAGGGGAGGCTGTTGATGTGCTGCCAACGTGGATCAAAAGCAGGAGGTGATTGCTGCGGCTCCTAGAAGGCTGTTGACTCACACAGAGAGAGGTTGAGGTGTGGAGCTTCCAAAGATGGGAAGCCTGAGATTTAAGAGCTCACTCTCTCTCCTCCTCTCCCTTCTCTCTCTCCCTCTCTTCCTCCTACCCCTGCTTTCTCCCCTCCCTCCTTCCTGTGACAATATAAAAAACAAACAGAGATGACTGCCAGTCTTTGGCTTTACTGAGAGAGGTCCTGAGCTCACACAGCAGCCTAAGCCAGAACTACAGCCCAAGGCTCTCAATACTCCCCCCCTCTTCCAGAACCTTCTTCATGTCACTTACCTCTCATTCTACAGAAATAGAACCAAGCACCTATTTGATGCCAGGCACTGGGAATTCTTACAGAAAATCCATATTGGGGTTGGAAAGATGGTTCAGCAGTTAAAAGTCAATACTGTTCTTGCAGAAGACAGGAGGTCAATTTCCATCACCCACACTATCTGATAATTCCCTATAACTCCCACTCAGGGTGATCTGCTGCCATCTTCTGGCCTCCCAGGTACCTGCACTCATGGGCACAAATCCCACCACAAACACAAAATTTTGAAATAAAAATAAAACCTTATGAAAAAAAAAAACACCTGGCAATAAGACAGAAATAAATAAAGAAAGAAAAAAGGAAAGAAAGGAAGGAAGGAAGGAAAGAAGGAAGGAAGAAAGAAAAAAAAAGGCCTACACAGAGGCACGTGTGGAATTACGGAATGCCTGTCTAAGCAGCCTCTTCCACTTAAAGTGGAGTGAGAGGACAGGACCGGGTCAGATCTGCTTGTGGAGGTCCTCTGAAGGTTAGGGGGAACAGTGCTACACGGAAACCTGACGAAGCAGAGACCAATCCTTACAGGCTAGAACCTAAAGTCAGATCTGAGATCCAAGGACCAGATACCAAGTAAGGCTGGAGCTTTCTGCCATGTAGAGGCCCACCTGGGAAAAACTCCAATCAAGTAAAACCAGGAAGCCACAGAGACCCAGAGTCTGGGCAGGTCTGCCTGCAGGAAAGTGCCCTGTTCAAGGAAGGAGGGAGACAGGAAGAGAACCGGATTTGTCTCAAATATCTTTGAGAATGGTTAGAACCCTTTGAGCCCACAGGTTTGTAACCCCCTTCTCCAACACTCAGGGGTTACTCTTTAATTCCCCAACCTCCTCATCCCACCCCCACTCCAACCACCCAGTCCCAGCCCCCTAGGTAATTATAAAGAAGTTAAACTGAATTACACACGCAGGGTTTATTTTGTGTTTCTCTGCTGCTGCTGCTGCCAATTATGGTGTAATTAGACTGCCTTCATTAGCAAATGAGATTAGAATTAACATTGTTAATTACTCGTTCTGTTAAATGGGGAAGAAATGTGGTGGGGGGGGCATTAGGTGGAGGAGGGAGGAACCACACATCGCAGGTTCACATCCCATGCCCAGGAGGGTTCCTGGGCCCTTGGGAATTGGAGTAGGAAAGGAATTTACCAAATGTCCAGGACCAGGCAGGTGACAGGGTCTAGGGACTCTTCTCCTTCCTAACCATCAGCCATCCATTGAGCATGCAATCTGTGCAGTGACTGAACCCATGCACATCGTGAGTCATGGGTCTTAGCATCCCCCCCTTTACAAAGGAGATAAATGATGTCCAGTGAAGCTATGTCACACCAATGTCACAGCAATGGCAAGAGTGAAGCTCGTCTCCATTCCTGAACGCAGGGACCATTGCTTTTCCTGTGAAATCAACTTCTTTGATGACATATCTTTTTTTTTAAAGATTTATTTATTATATATACAGTGTTCTGTTATCTGTATTTTTGTTGGCCAGAAGAGGGCACCAGAACTCATTACAGATGGCTGTGAGCCACCATGTGGTTGCTGGGAATTGAACTCAGGACCTCTGGAAGAGCAGTCTTAACCTCTGAGCCATATCTCCAGCCCTTGATGACCTATCTTGCCTCCCGAGGACCATTAGCCCCTCTTTTTCAGATGCGGGAACTGAGACCCAGTATGTCATGAGTAGTTGATGAACCCTGGCCTGCTCGTTGGATCTGGCCTACACCTGCATTTATAAATAAGCTTTAGGGGCTGGAGAGATGGCTCAGAGGTAAAGAACACCAGCTGCTCTTACAGAGGTCTTGAGTTCAATTCCCAACAACCGCATGGTGGCTCACAACCATCTGTAAGAACCTCTGGTGCCCTCTTTTGGCATGTAGCCATGCATGCAGAACACTGTATATGTAGTAAATAAATAAATCTTTAAAATAAATAAATAAATAAGCTTTATTAGAGCCCAGACATGCCATTTAGGTACGTGTTATAAATACACTCACTGGCTTGTTATGTTGTAGCTATTCTCAACTATAAAATTTAATTAATAATATTTTTAGTTTTAAATATTACAGTTTATTTATTTTGTGTCCGCAGGGGTGCACAGTGCCATGATGCACATGTGGAAGTTGGAGGATAACTTGTGAAAAATGTGTTTTCTACCCAACCATTAGATAGGACAGATCACAGGTTATAGGTGTGCAAAGCAAGCGCCTTTACCTGCTGAGCCATCTTGCTGGTGCCAGTTTGTAAATTATAAACTAAAGTAATCGCTGAGCAGCTACAGCAGTGACCACATGGCCTGGGAATACATGGGCAGTGAAGGAAACGTGATCAGTATATTCTGTTTAAAAACATCAGGATTCAGTCTGGGGCGGACAGGATCCTGTGGGTATTTGAGGGTTGCTGGTATTTGAATTCTGGAAGCAAGAAAGAATTGGAGCTTGTGGGGCCTGGGGACATGGTTCAGCAGTTAAGAGCACTGACTGCTCCTGCAGGGAACCTGGGTTCAGTTCCCAGCTCCCACATGGTTGCTCACAACCCTCTGAAACTCTAGTGGCAGAGGATCCGATGTTCTTTTCTGGCTTCGTGGACACACCTGGCTCAAGTTGCACACCCATACATACAGGCCTAGCAGCCATTCACATAAACTAAATAAGTTTTAAGTGAGGGCTGTGGAGTGATACCCAGAAGCTTCAGGGCTCCGTTCTATGGTCGCCTGGAGAGTCCCACCATCAAGGTGAGTGAACAGATTCAATCCTCACGCTCATCTTGGTTCAGCGGTCAGCTTGGTCTCTACCCTCCAGCGGCCCCCAGCTTTTGCTCCTCTCTTCCCTGACCCCATGGGTTGGGGGTAGCCATAAAGACTCCTGGGAATTCCCCTGCAGTCTCACCTCCCAGCTAAAACTGTCAGAGAATTCCTGACACAGGAACTGTGCACTGAAAACTGAAGGCTGAAGGGCTCTAAAGAGAGCTGGATCCAGAGCCCCGCCTCTTCCGGAGCCCCGCCTCTTCCGGAGTGCTGGAGGCCTCCCTGCCCTGGCAGTGCTGAAGGAGTTGGAAGTCATTCTAGCTCTCTTGGGGACAGCCACTGAAGGGAGGATGCGAGTTACCTAAGATATACCCCGTCTCGGATCTCCGTGTCGAGATTCAAAATACTAAAGATTCCTACAATAGGAAAGGGAGTACAATGAGTGGGGGGTGGGAAGTCCATGTCGTGGAGGGGTCTCATCCACAAGGAGTGTCTTCTTGCCTCTTTGCCAGGAGAAACATCCCAATGGACTTCTGCCTCCTTAGGTATTGACTAAAACCGAAGAAAGGCTGCCTTCTGCAGATAAGAGTGAGGAAGGGGGGCAGGCGCTGCTTCAGGAGGACATCTGTCCCCTCTGCACTGTGGCAGAAGTGCAGATAGGATGGCCTCCCCTAGACAGCTGAAGCAAATCCTAGGCCATGGGCTTTTTCTCCCTGCCTCCAATTCCCGATGCCCATAGGTGTAGTTATGATAAAAGATAAAATAGATATAAATATTGTAACTGTAATTCTTACTTGATACCTGTTTTGTTATATGTAATTTTTCTATGTTAAAGTTAAAACCTTCCTTTTTATTTAAACAGAAAAGGGGAAATGGTATGGGAAGTCCTTCTGCATATTGTCAGATTGGGAGCATAGGCCCTAGCCCCGAGGCCTGGTCTGGACTCCAAATCCCAGCAGGCCAGGTCCTGACTCCTCCCTGAAGGTGGGGTCAGGACCCCTCCCCAAGGTATTTAAGTGATCTTCCAAAAGAGGAACACGTGGTCCCTTTTCCTTCCTCTAGGTGGTCGCATTCCTGAGGCTTCCTGGCTCCCCTCTCGGGGCCACCTGAGAGCACAGAACTTCCACTAAACCTGGATATTTCTTTATTTGGCTTGTTTGATTCAGCTTGATTGGGAATTTTGTGTTGGCGGGGAGCTCATGTTAGGAAATATTCCTAACACATATGTATTACTTTTATTGGTTAATGAATATAGAAGCTGCTTTCAACCAATGGGTTAACAGAATATAGTGAGGCTGATAACTGGATATCAACATGTAGAAGAATGAAAATAGACCCATATCTATCACCATATAAAAAACTCAAGTCCAAATGGATCAAAGACCTCAACATAAAGCCAACCATACTGAACCTCATAGAAGAAAGTACACTTGAATGCATTGGCACAAGAGACCACTTCCTAAATAAAACCCCAGCAGCACAGACACTGAGAGAAACAATTAATAAATGGGACCTCCTGAAACTGAAAAGTTTCTGTAAAGCAAAGGATATAGTCAACAAAACAAAGCGACAGCCTACAGAATGGGAAAAGATCTTCACCAACCCCACATCAGACAGAGGACTGATCTCCAAAATATACAAAGAACTCAAGAAATTGGTCATCAAAAGAACAAATAATCCAGTAAAAAAAAAAATGGAGTACAGACCTAAACAGAGAACTCTCAACAGAGGAATCTAAAATGGCTGAGAGACACTTAAGGAAATGCTCAACATCCTTAGTCATCAGAGAAATTAAATTAAAACAACTCTGAAATTCCATCTTACACCTGTAAGAATGGCCAAGATCAAAAACACTGATGACAACTTATGCTGGAGAGGTTGTGGGGTAAAGGGAACACTTCTGCATTGCTGGTGGGAGTGCAAGCTGGTACAGCCCCTTTGGATGTCAGTGTGGTGATTTCTCAAAAATTAAGAAACAAGCTTCCCCAATACCCAGAAATACCACTTTTGGGTATATATCCAAAGGATGCTCAGTTGTGCCACAAGAACATGTGCTCAGCTATGTTCATAGCAGCTTTGTTTGTCATAGCCAGAACCTGAAAACAACCTAAATGCCCCTCGACCAAAGAATAGATAAGGAAAATGTGGTACATTTACACAATGGAGTACTACACAGCAGAAAAAAATAACGACATGTTGAATTTTGCAGGCAAACTGATGGAGCTAGAAAACATCATTTTGAGTGAGGTAACCCAGACCCAGAAAGACAATTATCACATGTACTCACTCATAAGTGGTTTTTAAACATAAAGCAAAGAAAACCAGCTTACAAATCACAATCCCAGAGAACCAAGACAACAATGAGAACCCTAAGAGAGACATACATGGATCTAATCTACATGGGAAGTAGAAAAAGACAAGCTCTCCTGAGTAAATTGGGAGCATGGGGACCTTGGGAAAGGGTTGAAGGGGAGGGGAGAGTCAGAGAAAAATGTAGAGCTCAATAAAAATCAATAAAAAAATAAAAAGAATATAACCAGGCTAGAAGAGATATATAGAGAGAAAGAGGGTGGAGTCAATGAGATGCCATGGAGGCGCCAGAGGAGAAGGATGCCAGCTGGAACCTTGCCATGAACCTCATGGTAAAATATAAAACAATAGAAATGGGTTAATCAAAGATATAAGAGCTAGCTAGCAATATGCTAAAGAGATTGGCCAAGCAGTGATTTAATTAATACAGTTTCTGTGTGGTTATTTCAGATCTGAGCATCTGGGAACAAACAAGAGGCCTCTCACAATCCATGCTCTCTGTCCCTCCCTGTCTCTCTCTGCCCTGTTGTCCCGTCCCCACTTGCAGGCCACTTGGCTTTTCCATTGTCTCCTGTCCACAGGATTTGCTTCCTCTTCCTGGGGTTGCATCCCAGTGGCTGCTGGGTTTGTTTGGGAAATCCTCTTGTTTCTAAGGCTTTCTGATCTTCTGATTGCTGATTGGTCTTGGGGTGGGGGTGAGGGAATGGACTCCTCCCCTTTCCTCCTTTACCTTTTTAGGACTGAGAGTTGCCTCCAGATGACTACCCAGGCTCCTGAGATCCCTCCCTCTCCCAACTTGCTACCCAGGCTATGAAGAAATTGCTTTCCCTGAGTCCCTGGAGGATGCCATGGAATCTGCCACAAACCTAAGCATCTGGCAACCTCAAAGAGAAAACATGACCCCTTCTAGTGGGGGTGAGCACCCTGTAGTTTGGAAAGAGAGATGACAGATTCCCAAGAGAGTGACCTCCCTCCCACCCCTGTCCCAGCCATTCAGGTAAGAGCCAGTTTCCCAGGGAAAGGCTGATCCCCTTGAGCCTCAGGGATAGGCTGGACCAAGATACAGGGAAGTGATGCATGGATGCATGGGTGGGTGCATGGCTGAATGGATGGACACATGGATGAATGGATGATGGATGGATTGATGGATGCATGGGTGGGTGGATGGATACATGGATGAATGCATGGGTGAGTGGATGGATGCATGGGTGCATGGGTGGATAAGTAAGCCTGGCTCTTCCCAAATGAAGAGGCTGCAGCAGCCACTTCCTTTTTTCTTTTTGACATAAGAGTCTGGTGTAGCCTAGGCTCCTGACCCTCCTGCCTCCACTTCCAGAGTACTTGGATTACAGGTGTGTGCCATCATGCCCAACCACTTGCGACTTAGAGCTTCCCAGGAGCCCAGAGTTGTATGGTAGAGCACTGCTCTCTATGTAGAGCAGCTGTGTCTACCCACAAGCAACTCTCAAAGAGTGCACCTGTTGACCTTCCCGCAACAGTAGAAAGGGGGTGGGGAGGGTCACTACCTCCTCACCTAAGAGTCCACTCTCCTGCACCCCACTCCCAGCTGCAGGTAGTCTCTGGAGATGGGAAAAGTGCAAACACACACACACACACACACAAATCAAACCCCAACAGGTGGTTCTCTGACATCTTGGTGCAAAGAGTATTCTAGACCCAGACAATGAACTTAAATGACAACGGACATTCCAGACATGAATTGGTCACTGGGGCCAGACAATGCAGTGTCTGCAGATCACAACAAGGCTGCCTCCCATAGAGTGCCTGTGAAAAGTGTCAGCTGTGGGCCAAGTCCCATCCACCTGACATTCCTGTTAATAACAAATCCTAATTAGCATGGCTTTTAAGCATCCATTACATTAATTTAACACGAAAATCTAATGGAGCTTTATTGGAATTTTTTCGGCAAAATTAACCCTGCGGGTTTCTTACACATGTTTTCATTAGGGCTGTGAGCTGCTCAGAGAATGGAGAATTAGAATTAGCCCCAGGGTTTAGGCTGTGCACTCTAAGCCAGCCCTATGTCCCCAAGCACTCTGGGTGTAGGTCTTTGTCTAGCAAAGCTTTTGCCCCTAACCCACACAGTTTTGTGGGACCTTCCACGCCATCCCAAAGACTTCAGTAATGGAATGCGGAGGAATCTCAGTCCAGGGTCCCTAGAGACCCTGCAAGGCTTTACCCCAAGCCTGGACACCATCGTCCTTCCCTGGCTGTCTTGCAGCCAGGAGTGACCACACACATATAACTCAGTTCTAGCCTAAAGCAAGTGGGCAGAAGCCTCAGGATGGCACATTTCCCTGTACAAAACTCAAGCTAGAAAAATACCTCTTCCTTCTCATGCTTTCCCCTCCTTCCTGCCTGGAACAGCAGGGTCAATTCTGGAGCAGTAGCAGCAATCTGCCAGGAGAACAAAAACCCAAGCTAAGGATGGCTGAAGAACTTGGGACAGAAAGAATCTGACCATCACTGAGCTACAGTGGAGTGGTTTTCCTCTGTCTGTGCTGAGCTTCCTTGATGCATAGGAGAAAATCCTATTTGTTTACGCCACTGGGGGTAGAGTGTGCAATGAATCTTTCAGCAGCAAATAGTCCTTGCTAATACACTTCGGTTCTGGTCCTAGACTCCCTCTGACCTTGAGCAGGACCCTGCTCCTTTCTAGCTGTCTACTTCCTCAGGTGTAAAGTAGACAAATGACAAATGGAATAAACCAGGTTCTTAAAGCTCCCTAGACCACAAATCCTGCTGGCACAGTCCACTCCATACAAATTAACATGAGGTCAGGAGTTCATGCCTGAGGAAGGAGTAAAACACCTGGGCCTGCATGCTGTGCTTTCTCCCCCGGCCCCAAAGAAGCTGCAGTTGCTCCAAATATACAGCCTATGAAGCTCCAGCCTTGAGGACCTCTGGGAACTCATTGATCGGACATCACATTGGGCCTATAGAATGTCCCAAGCATAGCAGACAAGGGAGACGGTTCTAGAACAGGTCTTCTTGCTGCTCTTGTCTCCTGGGAGTCTCCTGGGAGTCCTGGCCCATGTATGCCTGGACCTGGGGCTCATTCTAGCAAACGCTGTGTGGTGCCCCCTACTCTGGTCAGTAGGTCATCCCTCAGCAGAGGCCCTTGGATGCCGACTCTGCCTCCACCTGTGATTCTGAAGGAGATGCTTACTTAGCTGCTCTTCTTAGGGAGTGGCCAGTCAGTCATGCGTGTGGTTCCAGGCATAGCATGGTACAACAAACTGAGTCACCCTCAAAATCAAAGGCTGCATTTAAGTCCATATGGTGCCTTCCAAAGACCCTGGAGAAGGCAAGCACCTAGACAGGATCAGGAGGGAGGGGACACAAAGCAGGTAGAGGGGGGCATGTCAGGACAGCTCACATTCAAAGAAAATGTAAAATACATGTAAATAGCATATCTCTAACATGATCCCTGTCTCTTAGAGCACATCTCCCAATTCTGTAACCTGGCTTCAGGGGTGACCATGCGCTGGTTTCCTACAACTCTCTCTAATACCCATCCTTATCATGGGAGGGAAGCCAGACTGGGTGGTGTCAGCCTGGCATTCCAGCTGAGGCAGAGGCCGAGACAGCTGAGTCCTGAGTTCAAAGCTAGTTTGGGAAGCTTGGTGAGACCCTCTCTCAATAAAAAGTAGCACGACAGCTGGGACTGGGGGTCAGTCAGTGATCCAGCCCTTATTTCATGTCCATTAGGCCCTGGGTTCAACCATAGGACAGAGAGGAAGAAAGGAAGGAAAGAAAGGAAGGAAGATTTGATCCAGTTCTCTGTTTGTGGGTTTTGTTTTTGTTTGTTTCTGAGATAGGGTTTTCTGTGTTGTTCTGATTGTCCTGGAACTTGCTCTGTAGACCAGGCTGGCCTTGAACTCAAGAGATTAGCCTGCCTCTACCTCCCGAGTGCTGGAATTAAAGGTGTGCATCACCGCCACTCAGCCCAATTCTGTTTTTATGGGAAAAGAAGTTAAGACCCTGAAAAGTGAGGCAGCTTTCTCAAGGTTACACAGCAAGTTGCTGGCTCCCTAAGAACCCTCCAGTCTCTTGTCCTTGACTCTCAGACCGTGACAGGGAGTGGGGTCCTTTAGTCTTAGGAGCAGGGCTGAAGGAGGCCAGAAGAGTGACAAGATGCTGTCACCGAGCCATATCAGACAAAGCCTTTTTATTGGACCAGGCAGTCAAGACAGGAAATCAGGATATCGAGGATCCTGCTCCCCAATTAGTGTCAGTGTTCATCTGCAGCCCAGCCCAGTGGGTGGCAAATCTGGCTGCTGGGGTGGGGGAGGGGGGGCTGCTCCTGCCAGTTCCTTGAGGGACTGGGCAAGGCCAATACAACAAAAGCTAGAGGTGGGGACAAAACCCCACTTGTCCCTCCCCTGCTTGTGTAGCTTACGTGCAGCGCCTAGAGTTTAGTGTCAACAGGGGTCCAGCTTCCAAAGCTGTGTGAGCCTGCCTGGCAGCCCCCGCCTGTCGCCCGCCACACCAGAACACAGAACCCTATGCAAAGCCATAAGCCAGACACCAATAAACCTTCCACATGAGTGGCTTTCTGCCCCCTTCCCTGCCATCCGATGCCACCAACACAGACAGAGTTCTAGCAGAGATTTTCTAGCCTGCCGGGAAGAGAAATGTAGTCCTGGCCTGACTCAGAAGCCATCTCCCTGCAGGCACCTGCAGGATATTCCCAGCATGGGCAGATCTCTTTTCTGTTTTTCAATTGGGATTAAGGTTTTCTCACACCAAGATCTAAATTAGTTTTCCTGATGTGATCTCATGATGGAGGACAATTAAGACAGAGGAAGGGCCAGGAAGGAAGGAAGGCTGAGGAATTACAAGGATGGATGGGCCGGAAGTGAGTTATCCAATCTCCTCCATCTGACAGGGGAAAGTGGATGGGACCAAGTGGGGTCTCGGTGAGGTTACCACACAGGCTGTCCCAGACTCTTCCTCCAGGTCCCTGAGATGGACAGGAAGCCTTGGCTAGAGGGCTAGGGCCCTCACTCTGCTGTGAGCACAATTGATGTCAAGCTGAAAGCCCCACAGCTCCAGACCACACTGGCTTTTCCTGGCCCCACTCATTTCTGTGCCCTGTGGATAGGAGTATGCCTGGAAACCCTCCATCCCCTTACCGGGTTCTCAGGATCTCTAAGCTTCAAGAACCATGAGCTTCAGGATCCAATGACATAAAACTAACTGTGGCCTCGCCCAGCCCTTCTGTCCCTCTGCCAGACACAAGAACCTTGCAGGGGAAGATCTGCTCTTACCTGTTGCTGACACTCTCCATGCTCACCCCCTACGTGTGTGTGCACGTACACATGGGTGTGCATGTGCATGTATGCATGTATGTGTGTGTTCACATATGTGCATACACACTGCCCGTGGGGTCTAGCTAGTACATACTGTGTCTTCCTCCTCTTCTGCCCCACATGGTCTAACTGTCACCTGCCCTGCCTATTGGGAAGACATAAGTAGAGGCGACAGTGTGGAACTCCTCCGTGGGAGCTGGGAGACCTAGTTTTACCCCCTCGCCACCACAGTACTATGGCTCTGTGGAACTGGAGGCTCTTGCTGGCCTTTATTTGGAAAATTCAAGCATGACAAGAGATGTCCTGAGATCTCCCATGCTGGGAGTCTGAGAGGGAGAACAGAGGGGACTGGCCACACTGGCCACCTGAGAACCAGAACACAGGACTTGGCACTCTCATGGCAGTGAGTTGAGCTCACTCTAGGCCCTGCTCTGCCACCCAGCCAACCCAGAGGTGTTTGGAGGTGGCATAGGAAAGAGATGCCCCACAGTGGCTGACCTACACAGGAGCTCATTGAAAATTTCCAGCTGAGAATTAGTTTAAAGCAAAGAATGGTGCTTATTTGGCCAGTTATGCAAATTGCTTGCTGCAAAGCTCTCTGGGAACTGCAATTATTGAAGAAGGTGAAATTATAGGATTAAAGATGGGAAAGGAAAAAAGCAGCATTCTGCAATTGCTGGGAGCACCTGCCCTGGACCCGGGTTTTTAATCCTTGCAGTCCGGCAAAGCAAGCTGAGCTCTTCCCAGACAACAAAGAGTGTGTTCAGCAGGCTGGGGGTACACAGGCTATTCCGCATCATAGTCCATGGGTGCACAGTCCACATCCCCATCACAGTCCCCATCCCCATCACAGTCCCCATCACAGTCCACATCCCCATCACAGTCCCCATCCCCATCACAGTCCCCATCACAGTCCACATCCCCATCACAGTCC
>PVIU01001129.1:0-236222 GCA_004026605.1 Ondatra zibethicus
GAGGGAGGGAGGGAGGGAGGGAGGGAGGGAGGGAGGGAGGGAGGAAGGAAGCAAAGCATGAGCAGGTCAACCCCAGAGGTTACACCTGCCCCAAATATTACCCACTGCCTTTCAAGAAGAGATTCAACTTCAAATTCTAAGTGGACCCAACATTATTCACTCTCTTGTGCCTGGCTTCCTTTGCTCGGTCTTATCTTTATGAGACTTAGCCATACAGTTTCTGATGAGAACAGGAAAAGGAAACTGGACTGGCAGTTTAGGGTGGGGACTTCAGAAAAAAGTCCATTTCTGCTTCTTATCCTTGACAACCAGCTCTGTCTTGGTGAGAAGTGAGAAATATCCTTGGTTCTTGGGAAACTCTATCCTGGCCAGAGACCAGAAATACCAAAATTGCTCAGGGGCACTAGTGTGTGTTCTGACTTCTGGACTTTATCTTTCTTTGGCTTTTACACAGAAACTTAATGAGCACAACTGCCTGAAAGCTGGGTCTGCTCAGACACTTCATTGCTCTGGATAATACGGTCAAAACTCCAGGGAAGGAAGGCACGTGAACACCTCGTGGATTGGGATAACTGGACTGACCAGCTCACACCTGTCTTAGCTGAAGTTTCTCTTGCTACGATGAAGCACCACGACCTAAAGCAGCTTGGGGAGAAAGGATTTATTTCATGTGTATTTCCAGATAACAATCCATCCCTGAAAGAAATTGGGGAAGAAACTCAAGCAAGGCAAGAACCTGATGCAAAGGCCATTGAGGAGGGCTGCTTACTGGCTTGCTTGCTATGGCTTGCTCAGTCTGCTTTTTGTGGCATCCAGAAACACAAGCCTGGGGATGACACCACCCTTTATGGGCAGAGCTCTCCCACATGAATTACTAACTAAGAAAATGCCCTACAAGCCTATCGAGGCATTTTCTCAATTGAGGTTCCCTGCTCTTAAATCACTCCAGCTTGTGTCAAGTTGGCATAAAACTAGCGAGCACATCCCCTATGCCTCAAACCAGTAATACTTTTACTAACCCCTAGACAGGGATTCTTGGGGACACCTTTCTGGGGGGACACCCCTTTATAGCAGAACCTGCTTTCTTCCTCTTTCTTAAGCTCTCATTTAATAACAAAACTCTTTTTTGGAACTCACCCAAGTCCTGAGGCAAAGTACCTCGAACTCACTCAGTGTGGTTTTGGTGGCTGTTAAATGTCTGGGACCCCAGTCTCCAGACTTATGCTCACCTTAGGTGAGAAAACCTCCATAGCTCTCAAAGACACAAACTTTTATACCATTTCCTTTTAAGCTTAACAACTCCATGTTTTCCATTGCTGTGTGTATTCCTCTTTGTAGCACCTGCATCTCTTCATTATGTAAGCATCACTTCCACTTTAAGACATTCAGAAGAGCTTTTCCGACACAAGCACCTTCAGGCTTCAAATCAAAGTTAGGAATCTCCTCTTTATTTCCTCCATTTTCTCCTTAATCTGGTTAGCCTAATGAACTTCCAGTGGTGTCTTGGCCTTATTCTCCTTCCAACAAGAATCACCTTTAAAAAATCACAGAAAACTACAGATTTGATCACATACTCATCTGACCCCTGTAACTTGTAGTCTACCCACCCATAGCCCTCTATGAATGGTCCCTTCTTGTATCCTATTTATCCCACTTTGAGACATGTAACAACTGTTTTCATTCTGGGATTCTGCCACCTCACTCTGAACATTTGGTTAAACATCCTCCGGTGTAGCATTCTTTATTTCTCTCTGTAGTTATCTGCAGCTGCTAACTCAGCCTTGAAGGCACAGCTTACCATCCCCGGTTCTGTTTCTAGGGCTGGGTGGCATCAAGAGCCATTGCTCAAGGCTCTGTGTCTCCTACTGAGCATCGCGGCAACCAGGAGCTTCAGTTTTGCTCCCAGCTTCTCTCTTTTGCTTAGTGCCCATAGATATGAGGTTCTGTCACACTCCCTACATTCCATAGCCACTCCCTGTCTATTCCAGAACCATAGTTATGGGACATTAAGCCGATCAAGAGATAGCAGAAGAAAATATACGCAAGAGAAAACAGAATATTAAGTAAAGAAGAGCAAACGTTGTCTTCCTTGTTTTATTTATGAATAGCCTTTACCCTAAGAATTTATCACAATTTATATTGAAACAAGAGTCTTCTTATTTTCTACTATTCTTAGCACTTGCTATGGCCTAGAGCCTTTCTTACTTGTGGGCTCACGAAAAGCACTGCAGTGGCACAATATGTATTCATAGCTGCATTTCAAGGGAATCACCTTATATGAAATTAATACAATCATGTAAATCCAGAAATATCTCTTCACCATTGCTACTGATTATATACCCAACATTTCCTGTCAACTGATTAGATTTTTTTTCTCTATGACTCCAGGAGAAAAAAAAAAAACTAGTAGGATTCTCCCTAACTCGGTAAGGAAGAAGCAAACAAACTCACGTGAAATCCAGGTTTGCTGAGAATAATTCCATGAAGATGATAGGAGGTGAAAAGCAGTGAATTGAACTTAGAGTGATAAAAGCTCATCATTTGTATCAATAATATAATCCATTTCTTCGTCTCTTAGTATGTGACCTCAAAATGGTCACCTAAAAAACAAAGTTCTATGAAAACAAAAGTAATTAAGAGTGGACTGGGGTTTCTATTGAATTTTAACTAGTTCATTTGTATGCTACTTGTGTCCTAGGAGACCAAGTCAAAAGCAATGAAGAGCATAAAGCAAGAGACAGCTGGAAAAAAAAAAACAAGTCTTGAAATGATCAATGTAATGTTTCATGTCAGCAACTGGAATTTTTTGCTGTGTTACCGTCTTGGCTGCTGACAGCATGATTTAATGACCCGGTGGTTGCATGAGTTGACATGGCAACGACGGAAAATGCCATAAATATCTGAGTTGTGGACGTGAATGGTATGTTTACATTGTGTGGGGTGTATTGTCGGACATGTGGTGGCTGTTGTCCTATCCAGTTGGAAACGTCTGGAACTGACAGCCATTTTTTAGAGTCATTTGGACTAAATGACTCTCAAGACAGACACTTTACTGCAAGCCCAGGACTGTGCATTTCTGTGTATATTTGAGAAATTAAACTGGGCATGTAATGGGCCAGAGAAGCTTATCACAATTTGCCATGTGTCATGAGCCACTTGGTGTTTCAGAGTTCAGACTGTGTTTCTTCTGTATTCAACAGAGTAACAAATGATTTTATTCAGAATCGAAGCCATTATGAACTTTCCTGGACTTACTGAAATCCAAATCTTAGAATTGGAAGATTTTTAAAAATTATTCCCAGCTGAATGACTATCTTATTTCTTAAGTGATATAACAAAGACAGTAGCATATTTGTGCTCGAAGAAAGCAATGACAGCCACACCTTCCTTGCGCTTAATCTTTACACTTTCAAAGAGATGCCAAGTTTGTGCTGTCAGGTTTGACAAAGAAGGGAAGAACTGAAGACTGTATTATACTGAGTGCTGACTCCACTGACGATCACTACAAAAACTGAGTTATCAAACAAGACTGACAAAAGCCCAGGACAGTACCGCCTACTTACCTCTTACCTGTGTCTAAAGATGAAAATAAGATCAGTAGTGCCCTAGGACCTGAGATGAGTGATTCTCAATGTGTTTCTTGCTTTAAGAGAACTGATCCAGGTTGCACAGATTGTATGGTAGGGTTGGATTCATAGATACAACAAGGCAGAGGCTTGAAATTGATCTTATAGAGAAAGCTATGAGACTTAATAAGTAACTTGTTCGCTTGCCTTCTGGGGACCAGCATTACTGAACATATAGCTAACTTGCATTAATGGTTTCTATATCCTTTAGCTCAGGGACAGGAAAGAATGACTAGTTTCAGCCTTGTCTAACAGTATGACTTGACAAATGCTGGCTTTTGTTTTTCATAACCTTGGAGAAGTCATTTAATCTCATTGGATCTTGTCACCCCATGCATTCATTCATTTCTGTATTCTTCATTCATTCTTGCACAAATTCCATACTGAGTACTGTCTCCTACAGGAGACACAAAGCTTACTTGCTAGCATTCTATCAGGAACCTATGTTATAGTCTCCCAGCTCTTCCACTGTGTCACTATCATGCCAGGGTCTTGTGTGTCAAGAAGTTAAGTCAAACTCAGATGAGCATTTTTATTGTAAACACTCTTGAGTTTGGTCGAAACTGTGTGAAACCATCTTGCCAGATCTTATGGGAGTTAGAGATATTCTAGCCATAGTTATGACGGTTGCAGGTGTGCTGGTGGGGCCTCTCTCATCTCCAGGTGGCGATAATGTGAATGGCTGAACAGAAACATCCAACATGGACCACTAAGATTATCTCAGGTTTATACACCACCTCAACGTGTCCTTATTTGTGGACAATGAAGTTCACAGACAGGCCACACGACCATGAATATAGGAAATTTTCTGGACCATCTTTGCATGTTGCTCCCTTCAGACCTTCAAAAACTTTCAACTGTCTGAGGTGAATTTCTGCTGTGTAACTGAATTATAAACAATGAAAATACTGCACATTTGCACAACCACTCATTTCCATAGTTCGGACTAAACCATACTTTCTTTAAAGTCTTTTAATATTACATATATTTACAAATGCTAGGGTGGAAAAATGTTAGGATGGAAAAAATGTTAGGATGGAAGTATGTGTGTGTGCACGTGCACACATTTGCATGCCTGAACACCATGGCAAACTTTTTGTGGGGGTCAGAAGAAAGCTTTCAAGCCTCCTTTCTCCTTTCACTAGGAGGCTCCTGGGGATTGAACAAGGTCCACAGGCTTAGCAACAAGTGCCTTCACCCAATGAGCTGTTTCACCAGCCCATGCCCTACTTCCTAACATCCAATTAATATCTAACATCTAATTAATAACATCTAACTCTCCACTGGAGTCAGACTTAGCTCTCTTTGCTAAAAGCATTCTATTATTTTGATTTCTAATACTTTTACATTGAGTATGGAGGTATCAGCTGTATTCTTAGCACTGAAGAGGCAGAAGTAGAAGGATGACAAGATAGAGGTCAACCTGAGATATATAACAAGACTCTATCTAAAAAAGGGCAAGGAAAGAAGGGAAGGAGGGAGGGAAAGAAAGGAGGGAAAGCTCTTTACTGAATGATTCTATTAAACTCAAATCATTTACGAATGGCATCTAAATCTGAAAATAGAAACAAAGAGAAACTGAAATGGGAGGTCTTAGGCAGTGCAGTCTTTCTCTCCTTTGTTTTCTCTCTCACTTTAATCTTGGTTTTGTCGAAAAAGCAAAATATTGTCAACGAAGACTAGACAAATTTGTCACATCTTAATTTGATGGTAAAGAACTGCTTTCAATCACTGACCTTTATTTCTTTGTCTTGGGATCAAACTGTAACTAGGGAGCCTGTTTTCACAAGAAGTCTGAGAAAAAAGCATTTAACCTCGTTGAAGGTGACGAGCGTTCTCCTTCCCACGCTTCTCAGGTATTGACATGTTTGGTTTAGAGGCCCATTCATCATGGCCCAGAGGACTCATCCGTCACATGGAGATGGGGCGTTCATGGCCCAAGCTCCTAATTCACCTTGCTCCAAATTCAGTATTTACCCAGAAACAGTAAAATATTTGTTTCATATATATATATGTGTGTGTGTGTGTGTGTGTGTGTGTATAGAATGTGACCATTTTTAATTTCTTGAAGTTATATATAAGCATATATATGTATATATATTTATATATATACACACACACACACACACAAAATGTGAACGGTTTTTAATTCATTGGAACTATAACATAGAAGATTCCTGTTTACATTGACTCTTGTCCTGTAGACTATCATTACTGAGTGTTTTCAGATCAACATCCCTGTAGCTGACAGCTATGACTGCCCAAACGACAATGCTATGGAAGGACTGAAATGGTTTCACGGGTTAACATGGTGACACATGTAATATCTACATATAAAAATGAAATGCCACTAGAACAATGGTTCTCAGCATGTCTGGTGCTGTGATGCTTTAATACAGTTCCTCATGTTGTGACGGCCTCAGGCGTAAAATTATTCTTGTTGCTACTTCATAGCTGTAATCTTGCTACTGTTTTTAACCATAATGTAAATAAATAGCTCTGTTTCTGATGGTTTTAGATGATCGCTATGAAAGGGTTGTTCAACCCCAAGAGAGATCGTGACCCATAGGTTGAGAGCCACTGCACTAGAAGCAAAAACACACAGCAAGCACAAGCAGAGCTTGGTCTTGGTTTCTAGTATCATTCTCAAAAACAAGGAACTGGGGCTCCTGGAAAGATGGCTGATTCTCAGACTGAGAGTGGTAGCAGGGTGAGTCTGGGGTAACATTCAGTGCCAGGAAGCAAGAACGCTCTCTTTGGGGAAGAAGAGGATCTGATGCAAGAAAGTTTATGGGACTCATGGGTAAACTGAATTAGCTCCCATGAACAAAAACTGGGGTAATTAGAACATAAAATAATTGCCTGTGGGTTCAGATATATTACAAAGAGATAGTTGACTGACAGATAATAGATAAGTAAATGATAGCTAGCTAAATGGTGAAACATATATACATATATAATAGGTAAATGATAGCTATCTAGATGATAATAATGATGATGGGAATAGATACACTGATAATTGATAGACACATAGAAGACAGATGATGGTAGATGATAGATAGATAGATAGATAGATAGATAGATAGATAGATAGATAGATAGATAGATAGATAGATATGGCAGAAACTAATATTCCATGCAGAAAGATCCCATACCTTGGGATATGTACAAGTTCCTCCTACAGAAGACTTTACATAACTCCCTTATATGTGGGCTATATGTATTGACTTCCTTCCAAAAAATACAATATAGAAAGGGAAAGAAGTCACTTCAGAGTGATGGAAGCTAGTTGTGATGACAGAACCTCCTTTTGACATGATACAGTGAAGCATTGTTTGATAGTCTTCTTCCCAAAAGCCTAGAACTCCAGTGTAAATATAAGCAAAATGTCAAAAAGATCCAAGAAGGAACATTTGATAAAATGCTGTACAAGCCCTTCTTAAAAACATCAAGGTCATCTGAAATAAATAAAGGTTAGGTAGGAGAGATGGCTCAATGGGCATACTGCCTAGTATTATGTTAAGTTAACACAATTTAGAGTCATTGAAGAAGAGGGAGCCTCAAGTGAGAAAATGCCTCCATAAAGTCAGGCTGCTGCCAAACCTGTGGGGCATTTTCTTAGTGATTGATGGGGAGGACAGCCCATTGTGGGTGGGACCACCCCTGGGATGGAGTTCCTGGGTTGTATAAGAAAGCAGACTGAGCAAGTCCATAAGCAGTACCCTTCCATGGACTCCGCATCAGCTCCTGCCTTCAGGTCCTTGACTTGTTCAAGTTCCTGCTGACTTCCTTCAGTGATGAACAGCGGTGATGAAGCATAAGCCAAATAGCCCCTTTCTTCCCCAAGTTGCTTTGATCATGGCATTTCCCCACAACAAAAGTAACTCTAACTAGGACAGGGGCTAAAAGCATTTGCTGAGTGTGAAGACCTGAGTTTGGATCCCAGTCAAGTAAAAAGCTGTGGCCGTCTACCCATGCAAGTGTCTGTAACCTCAGCACAGAGGGCAAGGCAAGAGGGGACAGCCAGGAGAATTGCTGGGCCTTGCTGGCCACTAGCATAGCTACCAATTGAGTAAAAGACCCTGTCCCTAGGGAATACGGTGGATAGTGAGAGAGCAGGACATCAAACATCCTCTTATAGACTCTGTGAATACGTGAGTATACACACGCGCGTGTGCGGGTGCACACACACACACAGAGGTGAGAAAAGGCTGGGAAACAGAGGTACTTGAAAAGCCATGATCGCTAACCATATGTGACAGTTTAGAGAGATTCTCAGACAGGAAAAGAACACTAGGGAATAAAGCAAAATAATAATAATAACAATAAAATGTTTGAAGAAAAAAAAACACTAGGGAAACACCAAGAAATTTATATTAAGATGTGAGTATAAATGTTTGAATAATGACGTATTAATATTGGTTTGTTAATTATGATAAGTGCATTATAAGATGGTACTGAAAGGAGAAAGACAATAAGGCAGTGTATGAGAATTCTCAGTGCCACTTTTGAAAGTTTTCTCTAAATCTAAAACTATCCTAAAAGAAAGAGCTTCTGTTAAAAGACATGGTCCCATGTTTATTGTGATATTTCTATAACAGTCAGGTTATGGATTCAGGCTAGATGTCCATTAGTAGATGAATGAAGGATGAAAGTGTGGTATATAAACAATGGGGTATTATTCAGCCATAAAATAAAATGAAATTATGTTATTTTCCAAAAAAATGTATAGAACCAGACATCATTGTACTGAGCAAACTAGGAAATATCTGAAAGACAAATACCATGTGTTTTCATATGCAGAATCTAGACTCTACATTTTTGGTTTTGTCTAAGGCAGGGTGTCACCTGCATAGCTCAGGCTGGCTGGACCTCATTATGTAGTTCAGACTGACCTTTTCCTTGCAGAATTCCTCCTGCCCCTTTCTTCTGTGTTTTGGAATTACAAGTGTGTGTCTACATATTTGATCTTATAATTTAGATATTTTTTGTCAAAACGAACAAGCAGACAAAACCACGAAAATAGATGGAGGACTATTTCAGAAAAAGAGAATCAAGGCATGGGAAGGAGCTAAGAAGGGTAATAATAATAAATGCTATGGATGCTTAATATTCTAAGGAAACTCGGTATTTCATACAACTATCCTATGCTAGTAAAATAAAACTGTACTAAATTAAAACTATATAATTATAGGTATGGTGAGATTCTGTGTGAGTAAAGGCAAGTCTGGTGATCTGAGTTTGGTTCCAGAACCTGTGTAAAGGTGGACGAAGTTGTCTTGTGATGGCCTTATCTGTGCCCATCACCTCCTCATTCTCACACGCCCCTGGGCTGATGGAGGTGGCACTCTCTCATGCCCCGGAATAACTAAGAAACTGTATTTGCTTTGTGAGTGGTTTCATAAGAGGTCTTTAGGGAGCTGACAGCAAAAGTCAAGGTTGGGGCCAAAGAGCTCAGCCTTGTTTTTTAACAATAACTTAGTATCTTCTACTCCCACAACCCCACATTTTAGGTAAACATGGAGAACCACAGTCCTATTTCTGCCTGGGAGTGTCAAATTCGTGTGTGAGCTTTTCCTAGGGAGACAAGGAAACATCTATTCACCCCAGTGACAGGGCACCAGTGACAGACCAAAGAAACTTCCTCTCAAATGCAGGTTGGTGAACCAATGAGTTTCACTAGAATTACTTGCAGGAACATGGGCAATTTATGGATGGCTAACCCACCAAAGAAGTCTCCCTTCCTGAGTCATATTAACTGTCTATATATACCCAGTAAGGGGTGGGGGGGTCTCACGGACCCCTCCCCCTTCTCCACGATGAACCCAATCTTGGGTGGGTCTCATGCAGGTAACCACCGCTGTTGAGAGTTCAAGAGAGCAAAGGCCAGTAACCCTTCACTTCTTCCAAGATGATGACTATGATAATTTGGGGTTTATGTACTTTGTAATACAAGGAGGTACTTCCATCCTGTAGATTCCTGCTGATCTCTGCTTCATGCAGCGGATCCCAGCTGACCAAGTCTATATGAGCTTACATCCATGGTAAGCCCTCTGAGTCTCTCTCTCTCCTTTCCTCCCTCGCTCCCTCCCTCCCTCCCTCCCTCCCGCTCCTCCTCCTCCTGCCTCTCTCTTCACAGAATCACAGTATCCCCTGAGTTTGGACTATAAAACCAATTTGTCCTTTAGTCAAGGAGCTAACCTAGGCTGGAGGGAGCGTCCCCTCCCCCAACACACCTGGCAAGCCAACAGCCTTCAGCTGCTGCCTGTGTTTGCTGTGAAGCCACCCACTTCTCTAACACAGCCAACACAAGACTCTGAGCTCAGGCCTAATTTCAGCCTTGTCAGGCCATTGTGCCATTGCCATTCATCCGTGGCCGGCCTGTGTCAAGTCAGGGCCACCCTGGATGTACTCTCCAGCCAGAGTTTCAAGGTTTTGGTTTTCTCAGCTTACAACCTCACTCCACCCAGGACTCAGCAGTCAAATAGAGGATATCAAGTCACAGGCTTCCTCCTGCCTTGCCTTTCTTCCCTCTATAGTGTCCCCCTGACAGAGACACAAGATGGTTCCTTTTCCTGCAGCGCTGGGATTTCTTCTCTGTCCCAGCTCCTTCTACTGAGGTAGCATTAAGTCTGTGACAGACACAGGGATGTGCCTCTCAGATACCCTTGGATAAAGGAAAGGTTATCCAAAAAATAGAGTGCCGTGGTTAGCTGTTTACCCCCTGCTTTGGTTTAGGTTTCTATGGGTGTAATAAAACACCATGACAAAGAGCAAGTTGGGGCAGGAAAAGGGGTATGTTAGCTTCCGTACCACATCACAGGCAATCATGCTAGGGAAAGCAGGAGCTGATGCAGAGGCCATGAAGGAGTGCTGCTTACTGGCTTATTCAACCTGCTTTGTTATATACCCAGGAGCACCAGCCCAGAGTGGAAAATGTCCCCCACAGACTGAGTTCCACAGGCTAGTCTAGTAGGGACATTTTCTAAACTTAGTTTCCCTCATCTCAGATGACTCTAGCTTGTGTCAAGTTAACATAAAAGTAACCAACACACCACCTCTGACTTGGCTGGGCATTTGCTTTTGAGCTTGATGGGTGGTGCTTGAATAATGATGGAGTAAGACAGTGGCTTAAAGTCTAGAGCACTCCCTTCCAACATGGCCACTCTATGGCTAACCTTCCAGTAAAGGTCTTTGTGTCTTACTGTGGTGTATCTGAGAGTTCTCCTTCCAAGCTTTCCTTTCTCCTCAGCTCACCTTCTTTATGTTCTGAGGCTATGTGTCCTGTCTACTTCTGCTATGTCTCCACTTTGTCTTCCGCAGGTGTTGAACGTAATACATTTCTTCTTCTTTTGCCTTCATAGTGATATCCACTTCTTGGAGGACACACCCACCTCCGCTCCCAGTCATCAGTCATGATGGGGCTCGACAACAGAGTTTATGAAAAAACAGGCGAAAACTCCATAAATATATACAGTTAACCCTCTTGAGAAAAGTAAATCTGTGCTGGACATTTTTCTTTGGCTCTCCGGATGTGCCCCACCTTTTCTCATCCACTTGACCCTTAACTGTCTATGCCGTCTGCTCTCTTCCCTTCTCTTTCACTGCTGCTTAGACAGTAGAAATCATCAACAGGATACTGGAAAGTGACAGAAAGGGACATTTCAAAGTACTCTTCTTAGCTTTCTTCCCATTAAGTCTCCATGGACTGTGGGTGTCCCCTATTGAAGTTATACCTCTTATCACTGAGTGTAGTCACTTCCAGCCCTGGTAACTGCCCTTATCTAAGGGCCCCATCAGCTCTGGGTTCTCTCTCAGCTTTTGAACCATCACTGATAAACGGAAGGGCTTGGGAAAGAAAGTATGTTGGTCAAGTTCCCTAGAAGAATGAATATGATTGGAGGAACACATACATTAAAAAGAGTGACTTTGATGACTTCCCTTTCCTATTAACATACCTTTTTTGTTTTGGTTTGGTTTTGTTTCTCAAGACAGAAGTTCTCTGTGTTACCATATAGGCTGTCCTGGAACTCACATTTTAGACCAGGCTGGCCTCAACCTCCCGGAGACCTGCCTGCCTCTGCCTCCTGAGAGCTGGGATGAAGGCGTGTGTCACCACCGCCTGGCTCTATTAACATATCTTAACCATTTCTAAGCATCTCATACCTGTTCTTCCCTTCCTAGTCATTGTCCAGGTGTCCAGCGTGTGGGCGGGCACACTCATTTTGCTCTCCCCCTTTGTCAGCCTCATAAGGCCACTGCTTATCATCTGAGTGCTTGATTGGTATCTCACTGCCTCTCCCTCTTGAGGCAGCAGACAGCTTGTTCTTCTTTTCTTCTTGAAAGAGTGCCTGAGCTCTCTACCATGGGGTGTGAGGACACTCTCCCATCTGGGCCTCTTCTTCGCTATTTTTCTCCTCTATGCACACCAATGGCACCAAGTCACTGCTATTTCTCAATGCCGTGTCTTTTAGCCGCCTTGTCTTTGCATATCTATCTACCTTATGTCTCAACTTTCACCTGCTAAAGCGAGGCCTACTCATCTCTGAAGTCTCCATCTAGTAAATACCACACATACTCTCAGCAGTCCCCAATGGCAACTCTAAGCCAAAGTCATCACTGTTTTCTGTCACTGCCTAACATCTTGCTTCTTTAACAGCACACATTATAGGGCAGGAAGCCAACCATTCCTCTACACTTCCGTTTCTACCAGAAAGGTGTGCTCTCTGAGGTGGGGCCAGATGTTTAACCAGTCCTAATGGTTCAGCTGCCTTCCTGCTGCTTGCCATATGGTAGATACCACAGATGGACAGATGCATTTCTACGTCTGCTTAAAGGAAGTGCAGCTCACTAATTGTCCTTACATGCACCTTAAAACAAAAAGCCAACTAATCGCATTAAAGAACATTTTTTTCACATTCTAACATCTATATGGATTAGGTTGTGAATCTCCAAATGACAGGGCTAGCCAGAAATTAATCAGGAAGAGATGAAATTTCTGTTGTGATTGTGAATTCCTAAGGCTCAAGTCAGCACCAAATCCCCACCTTGGTCCTTTGCATATATCCAGGTACAGTGGTTTGGATCTGAGACGTTCTCAAGGGTTTTATCCTTAGGAAGATGCTATTAGGAGGCTGTAGAGTCTTTCAGGGGTGGTGCCTAGTGAGAGTTCTTTGGGTCTTAGGGGTACAGTCTTAGGAGATGTTAGCACCTTGGTCTCGTTTAGTCTCATTCTTTGCTTCTTGGTTGGCACGAAGTGAGCAGCTTTAGCCACGCTGCTCTCCCACCCTGATGTACTTACTGCCTCATCACAGGCTCAAGTGAGATAAGATCAACCTACTGTGTACTGGAGCTTCCAATGCTTGTGAGCCAACTAACCCTTTTCAGCAAGTTGGTTTGTCTCATGTATCTGTTACAGTAGTAGAACGCTAGCATACTACACCTATTCTCTCTCTCTCTCTCTCTCTCTCTCTCTCTCTCTCTCTCTATATATATATATATATATATATATATATATATGTATACACACACTAATACACATTTCTATGCATGTGTATATTTACATCCAAGCATATAAACACATGTGTGAATGTCCAAGGATGTTAATGCCTGAGAATGACCAAGAGGGCACCTTGTAGAGACACACCTAAAGAGTACTTGGTTTCTTCTATGCACTAAGCTATTTAACATATGAATGAAGTGTATCATGAGACAGATACATTTACAATAGAGATGTAGATTATAGATACACTGAACTGTAAAAGGATGGGGAAACCTGCTGAGCTTCTTGGTGAAATTTTCACTTTACCATCTGCTCTCCCACCACCTTGCTTCCTACTTTAGCCCCACCTTTTCATAGCTCTACTCTCCTTCACTGTGTAAGTGACACAAATTCACTTCTAGGGAGGTGGGTTGTTATAAACAACAGGATTCCTTCTGGGTGAGACGCAACTAGAAAAAAAATGATGACATCAGTCAAAGAGGCTCTGGCCTTGGGAGTAGAGGTCAAAGAACACACAAAAGGGAGCATTCAGATTTGCATCACATTGTGATTGGAGATGAGCTGGTGTTAGGTTACTGCTCTGTGAAATGCTAAGTCAGGTTTACCTTTTGGAGTAAAGAGGGCTCACATTAAAGGCAAACAGTAAGGAACACAGCTGAAAAAAAGGACCAAGAACTTCCAATATTCACTTAGAAGCAAAAATTTAAATCTGTGTTTCACCCAGCCTTCTGTGAGCATGCAGGAGAAACACTTCCTGTCACTGTGGCCCTGGGATTCACAAAGCAGAGCGGGTACACAAGAGGCCAGGAGCCCAGGCATCTAGCTCTTCCCTGTAGATACTGTGTTAGTCATTTGCTCTGGTCACCTGATCCCTGAGTGTCTGTGATTTTCTTTATATATGACTGAGCCAAATAAATTCGTAGTTCCAACACCCTTCTAGTCTTTGAACTTTCCCTCTTTATCCTCCCAGTTCTTCACTTGGTTGTACCAGCAGGAGAAATGTCCAAACATTTGTTTCCTGGCTCCTTACTTTGATAACTCTTAGCCTTTTGAGTCCATGCACAGCATTGCTGGAAAAAAAAAGTATTCAGAATCAGTAAGGTAAGAAACTATAGTAGACCATCCATGGGTAATCTGAGCGCATTATCCTACAGAGCTAATTTCAAGATAATTGGCAAGTCACACCCTGAGCTGAGGATGTGTGTGAGTGGCAGAATATTTATGAAGCATGAGTGAGTCCCTGGGCTCTCTCCCAGCAAGATACAATAACAAAAAATGAAGTAAATAAATCAAGTATCTTGTTTTGAGGTGCTAAGGTGGACAGTAAAAAATTTAATAACTTAATATAGAAGTCATTCTAAAAGTTTGATAATAGTTCTGCTTTTATAAATATAATATTTTAAATCTAGGTAATTGTTTAATAATTTGCTATATTTTATTATCATTTTTAGCATAGTACTATACCCTCAGTGTGTAGTATACATGGATTGAGTGTCTGTGTGACTCCCACATCCATGTGGTGAAGGCCTAACCCTGAGTGACGATATTAGGAGATGGGGCCTTGGAAAGGTACCTAGATTTGATTATACCACAACAGGCCCCTGTGGTAAAATGAGTTGTCTTTAAAGAAGAGGGAGAGAGACCTAAGCTTTTCTCTCCATCATGTGAGGACACAAGAAGGAGGTGGCCACCCCCAGCTCAGGACTCATCCCACAGTCTGTCAGCTTAATCTTAGATTTCACAGCTTTCAAAACTGTAGGAAAGGATGCCTCCTACATGTTTAGAATTTGTCTGCCTGCGGTACTTGGTTACAAGAACCTGAGCTATGGCTGTGTCAGTAAACAGTTCCCAGTGTTAGAAGCAGCAGCCTCCAATTGCATTAGGAAATGGACACTTTAAATGGGTCTTAAGAAAAAACAGACAATCAGTTATCTGTGTGTACGATGGAGAAAACAGGTCCTGGGAAGCCCACACAATAAAGTGCAGATGCTGAGTTGTGGGCTGGACGTATCCTTGCACTCAAGGAGCATCCTAGATATTGACCCCTCCTCATTTTCTTCAGGAGGATGAAAAGGTGAGTCATTGGAGATGGGCACGGACACATGCCTTAACTCTTCTTCTTAGATGTTGGTTCATCCCCAGTAGGAGGGCCTATAAGGGAAATCTCATGAATATTGCAAGGGTTCCTTTTGTCTGGGTAGTTTTAGAACCACTTTTATCTTCTAAATAAAATGTATTTGTCAGGTTAATAGCCTATCACATATAAAAGAAGGAGTTCCTGCTTTGATATCACTGAGTCATTCTAACTCATATATCGATAGGTAACCACTAGCCCTGATTTGGAAGAAACCTACACAGACCACTTACTGCTATCATCTCTCAGGGTTCTGCAAATTGCCCGGGTTCAGCTGGCCATTTCTCACTTGGGATCTTAGTCCTATTTGTTTTCTGTTGCTGTAACTGAAATGGTTTGCTGGGTTCATGGTTCTGAAGGCTGGCAAGTCCAAGAGCCCACAGTGCTAGGACCCCATGAGGGCCTTCATGTTGCCTCAAAACATAGTGGAGAACTGTATTGTGCAGTGCAGCTGAGCAGATGTACTGGCTCTGATTTTTCTTCCTCTTTTTAGAAAGTCACAAATGCCACACTGGAATCTCCTCCCAGTGGCCTCTTTTACTTCTAAATGCCTCCTAAGTAAGTGGCCCACTTCTAAATTCCATTCAGCTGTGACTTTGGGAATAAGAGTCACACATGTAGAAACCATCAGACAGTGAATAGAGACAACTCATGGGAAGACTCAAGCATCTGGGCTCATCAGGAGTCCTTATCTGTATGTGGGGCCCACTGCAGTCTCCTGAGGTGTATGTTCTAAGAGAACATACTGGATGGGGACTATAATATAATCTAATTTATCCTTAGAAGTTCCCATACTATTCCTCCTACCTTATCTTAGTTAGGGTTTCTATTACTGTGAAAAGACACCATGACCGCAGAAACTCTTATAAAGGAAAACATTTAATTGGGGTAGCTCACTTACAGTTCCAAGGTTTAGACCACTATCGTCATTGTGGGAAGTATGGCAGTATGGAGGCAGACATGGTGCTGGAGAGGTAACTGAGAGTTCTACATCTGGATCTGCAAGCAGCAGGGAGAGACAGTAACATTGGACCTGATTTGAACATTTGGAAACCTCAAAGCCCATCCCCAGTGACACAGTTACTCCAACAAACCACACCTCTAATAGTGCCACTCTCTATGAGCCTATAGGGGTCATTTTCATTCAAACTGCCACATTATCCTCTTTATGAGAACTGAGTCAGTGAGGTCAATCTTATTCCAAAGGAGGGAAAAGTGTCCCTATCTCTTAAGCAAAGAGGTTTAATAACATACAGAAGCCATGATTCCAAATCTGGGTCTTCAACCAAGTCTTTGACACAGCCCTTCATTTCAGTCTTCTGATGCTTTCCTCACCGTTCCTCAGCTCACAGATGATAGAATAGAAAGAAGGAAGGAAGGAAGGAAGGAAGGAAGGAAGGAAGGAAGGAAGGAAGGAAGGAAGGAAAAAAGAGAAGGGAGGGAAGGAGGAAAGGGAGGGAAGGGGGAGGGGTTTCTAGGAGATCATTGATCTTTCAGACACTCTCAAGATCTCTCTCCACCCATGCATTATTTTTATAGAGAAAAAAATTAAAGACAAGAATTTTGAGTCATTCAGTTATCTCTAAGTATAAAGAAATAAGTAAAAACTCAGGCCCTAGAATTATCTGTGGAAGATGGGAGAATTCGAGGATATTGTATATGTCATTTTGGAGTTGCTCAGCAAGACTGGGTCAAAGCTAATGAGCATCCCCTCATGTCCCACGATTGTTTCAGCTGCCCAACATGTGATATTCTGTCAAGAATTTGTGGGTAGGATGAGTGTCTAGAGAAGAATGGAGTTTCCATGACCATGGTTTTGCAAATTGGCTAAAGTAGGTAAGATTCTGGGTAGGATGTAAATGTGTTTCTTGAAAGTTTGCATGATAGAAATTTAATCTTCAAATTCATATGACAATGGTTTCAGGAGGTGAGTTCTTTGGAAGGTAATTAGGGTTGAGTAAGGCCATGGAGGTGGGGCTCCATGATGGCGTTTGTGGCTTTATTAGAGGTGGAGACCCAAGTTAGCGATGCTGGCTCTGACTCCCTGTGTGATGCTATGCTCTACTGCAGCAGAAGGTCCTCACTAGATGCTAATGGCATGGTCTTGGACATGTCAGCATCCAGAACTCTAAGAAATGTCTTTTTTTATTCTTTATAAATTAGATAGTTTCAAATAATATGATATAGCAAGTGAACTAAAATAATTCTCCTTCGGGGATGGACTTTAACTTGAGAAATCGATTACGGAGAGGCTCTGGAGCATAGACTTGTATTACTTGAGCTTTTAGGGTCAAAGCCTGTATTCTGGCACTCTAACAAGCTAGGCTTAGCCACTGGTCCTCCATATTCCAATTAAGTCTATAATCAACATTAAAAAATAAAAAAAGAAGATTGGTTCAGTACAGCCACATCGGGAAGTGAGGCAAATAGGGAAGCAAATAGAAGTGGACCCAAAGTTCATCTTCTGGGAACTGACATGAGGTTTGTGTTAAAACAGAAGGCAAGAGGTATGCATAGCCAAGCAGTGTTGATCAAGGTGTGGGCTTGTCCATCACTGAGCCATCAGTCTCTCAACTAGCGAACTCTGTGAAATCTCTTCCTGGAACTCCAATTTGCCCTGCATCTTGAACTGCTTCTTCCCCTTCCTCCACCTCCAACCCCCACATAGACTCCTGAAGAAATTCCTCCATGGACTCCATTGTTTCAATAACCTGATAGCTAAAGAAAGGGCACTAGTGTTTCTAGAATATCTTCACTCCTACTAGGACATTACACCTATGACAGGGAGCTACCATGGGCCCCATGACAGGTTCTGAAATGGAATGCAGCATCAGCATGCTCATAAGTAGGTCCAAGATGCTGGACATTGGTACCCACACATCCATTGGTTATTGGATGCTCTGCAGAGAGGGACTGAGCTTGGCTGAAGTGGGCTGACAGTGGGTTTGTCTGTAGGTGAAGCTGTACTTTCAGAAGCTGAGAATACTTTCACACAGTCTGTCTTCTGCGAAGAGAGCATAGGTGGGCCCAGGGCAATAATTTGTTCTCCAGCACCAATTAACAAGGATGATTCCCCCAAGAGATTGGGATGGGACAGTTTCTGAGGTTAAACAGGGAGTGTGCTTTATGAAAGGTTTGTGTTGAGTCTTAGTCAACAAAGTTGAGGTAAGTTACCCTGTAGTGGTTAGATGGGCCTGAAGACAGGGTGAGGGGTGGCAGGGTGTGTGTGTGTGTGTGTGTGTGTGTGTGTGTGTGTGTGTGTGTGTGTGTGTGTGTGCACCATGACATTCTGTCTGATGAGCTCACCTGGACTGAGTCTCAGAATACAGTGACCATCAAAGGGTCCCACAGAGCAAAAGTAGCAGCAAGCTCCTTGTGTCCAGATGCCCGAGGTCATCATGGACTCTCTGGCCTTGGTGCCACTCAGGCAAAGCAAGGCTGGAAGGTGGGTCCAGTTCCCTGCCTGGTCCTGCCGACAAGCTCCAGCCAGTCTTGTCTCAAGGAGAGCTTGTTCAATTGAACTTTCAGCTCCCTAAATTGGCTCATTCCCCTACCAGAGAAAACAGCCCTATTATAAACACACAAAACTAGAGTTAGGAGGGGGCGGGGGTCTCCAGGCTCTTGCCTAAGTCTGGCCTCAGAATTGACTTTTCTGTCAGTGAGAACACAGCTTTGCTTTGACTTCTCCTGTGTGCTTTGGCAGTTTCTGCATGGCTGTAAAATTTATCCAAGGGAAAACTGGCATTTATCTTGGGTTCACTTGCACTGGGCTAAACTGATAAACAGATGAGGGTTGGCCAGGCCACGGCTAATTTGGTTAGCACTTTACAAAATACAAATGTCACCTTTATTTCTGCAGGGATTATTTATTGCTAATTGGGAAGTTATTGGTTCTGTTAGATTCTGACAGGATAGTTCACGCTGTTGAAAACCATCTACTTCTTGGTTTTTGTGAAGCAATATCCATTACAAAGTGAGGCGAGTGTGCTGCCCTGGGTGGGAAGATCTGACATTGATAACAATAAAAGAGTAAAATGATCTTACTGGGTCTGCATATGCACACAAAGAGCACTATCTGTAAGGCTGTGGAAAAAAAAGAAGGAGAGAAAGGGAGAAAAAAGAAAAGAAAGAAATCCACAAGATCTGAGGGATGCTTGCAAAGGAGGCCAGAATTCAGAACAATGTCCTTCCCTGCCGTCTCCGGACTTTTTTTCTTTTGTGTCCGGCTAAAGGCAGTGGGAGGATCAGAGACCTCATCCTGGCTCTGTTTACTTTGGGAACAATCGGTGATATATGAATAATAATGCCTCCCTCTGACCATGACTAATTGAATTGCAGTGAGCGCGGTGCGGTGCCTGGTCAGGGGCTTTGCTGGCCAGTCCATCACGCCATTTCTCAAGTAGCTCCGGACAGTGATTGATGGCCTGGGTCCTTCCAACGAGCACCCTTGAACACCTAAGAGCCCGGGTGTGAACCTGCATTCCAAGTTTCTATTAACCAGGGCCTCAGGGAGCTGTTGCTGGCAGGAGCCAGCGCTAAGACCGGTAACGAAAAGGGCAACTGAAGGGAGAGGAAACCTTCTTACCCAGCTTCTCACTCATACCTGACTTTAGGAGAATCTCAGGCTTGGGAATGGATAGCAAAATATCCTACCAGAGCCCACCAGGTCACCACGAGACCGTTTCTGCTGCAACTGACCCTATTAACATCCTAGGGAGCGGTAGGAGGTAGGAGTGCTGGCCTGGGCGCGCGGGGGTGCGGGGCAGAGGGGGGCAAGTGAGGGGAGAAAGTGGCAGACCAAGATGTGTCTTGTAAGAGGATATTAGAAGACCGCTTAAGCTAGTGTACAATTGGAAGCAAGTCTACAGCCACGTCTATAACCTAACAATGGAGAGCCCGGGACCCTAACGAGGCCGGCGGCTGTCTGTGCTGTGTTTACACAGCGAACCCGCAGCTGGGACCCTGGCTCAGCCGGACTTTGTTCTCACAGCATGAAGGTGACCTGAGTGACCTGCCGTCTCAGTCTCTAGGGAGGTTTGGTGCAGTGGAAGTCTCCCACTGGTAGGGTCACAGCCATCCCTCTCAGGTGCATTTAGTAGGGCCAAGCCCTGTGTAGGCACCTTTTCATCCTAGCTGTGCTTGCTGCACCAGCCAAGCTGGGGGACAGATGCTGGCTGGAAGGCAGCTTGCACGGGACTCCTTCTTGCTGAAACCCCTGGAGAAGCAGAGGACAGCCCAAGGGACTTTGTACTTGCCTGATATTGAAAGTCCTAAACTGTTAAATTCCTTCATGCAAGCTCAGAGCAAATGTCTCGCCCGCCTCTATGTGTTAACAGCTACTAGACAGTGTGTCACCAAAGAGCTAAATCTCATTTACGAATAACATATGTTTATACCCAAGCTGAACATTATAGGTGTAACTGAGGTATCCCATTCTCATAAAAAAAAAAACTTTTTAAAATAAATCTCCAAATGATTACTATTTTTACATTGTTTATTTTGTCTATAAGTTGGCTATAATCTATTTATCAGTCTAACTGGCTACTAGCTAACAGTTCAGCTATGCATCTATGAATGTACCTATCCAACCATCCCACCTATCATCTGTCTGACTAGTTGAGGGGATTGTGTGCTCTGAGAAAGCAGCCCCTTCTTCAGGTGACAGAGGGAAATGGGGTACACTACCACAGTCCCACGCTACTTTGGGTCTCTTAAGCCAAGCAGAAAAGTTATTGCTTTCTGCTTTGTATATCTTGCTTCCTAACCCCACTTGACCAAACAGACAAGATATTCAAGGAAAATAATCATTTCCCTATGCTTTTAGCCAAATGTGAAATATTTCTAATCCCTTACATTAAAACTGTGAGAGCCTTTTAGTTCCCTGTCTTCCAATCCCCAGTCCATCCTGCTAAACAAACAGTCTGACCACCCGGCGTGGGCCACGCTCCTGGGGTTAAGATATTCCACCCAAAATCCCCTCACTCTTTCTTCGCTGATATTCATGGCCACTATTCTTGTGCTTTGAATACCAAACAAAGGGAGAGAGAACTGGCTTAGTGGCTGCACAAGTAAGGGAAAGGGATGGGCAAGGCGATGCATTTACCCCTCTGTTCCTGTTTAGAGTATAAATATTCCAAACCCTCACCCAGGATCCATGTTCGTCCTGTCATTAGGAAGTAACAAAATTTATTGATAAGAGAAGGCAGAAGCCAACGTAATTTCTAGAAAGAATGCAGAGGACAGCCTGACAGGGCTCTGAGACTATGCCCAAATTATAACCACCACCTTCTAGTGACCTCTGGTGATCTCTGGTGCAAGGAGCAAGTTGTGCCTTATGATGGAGGGGATTCAGATAGAACCATCATATATCCTAGCTTCGCATGCTGAGCCTAGGCAGTGTCTACAGGTCCCTCTTTTAGTGCATGAGAATAGTGCTTGAGGGGGCACTTAAAGAGAAAATGAACAAAGATCTAGGGGAGAGATAATTACAAAAAGGGATACACAAGTCTCTAAAAAGAGCAAAGAGTAATAGTAAGAGAAGCCAGCTGGATGGTCAGTGGTCGCGCTTGCCTTTAATCACAGCAACTGGGAGGTAGAGGCAGGCAGATCTCTGTGAGTTCAAGGCCAGCTTGGTCTATAAGAGCTAGTTCTGGGGCAGGCTCCAAAGCTACAGAGAAACCTTGTCTTGAAAAACCAGAGAGAGAGGGAGAGATGGAAATCAAAGGTTTTTCCTCCCGCTCAGTTATCACTGGGGCTGGACTTAGTTTCCAAAACCTGTAAGGCTGTGAGCCTTAATGTGAGCCCTTAATGACCAAGAGGCAAAGCCAAATTGCCTTTGAAATGCTTCTACTGTCAAAAGCAAATGACATTAGTTCCTTCATACTATGAAGAAGCGATGCTTCCCACAGGCTGAGTGCTTGATACTTCTAATCATTCACAAATATGTCATGCCTCCCAATAATCTAGCAAGAGGCTATCACCATTTCAGCACTATAGATGAGGCAACAAGGAACAGAAGGGTCAAGCACATGCCCAGTACATCTGAATCCAGCCTCCTCTGCATTTCATTAACTCAGATCAGTCCTCTGGGCCCTGATTGCAGTACTAATTGGATTCCTCTATCCTTGCCATGAACAGCTGTTCTGAAAATTTTCTTCCCTAGGACATGAACTATAGTGAACACAGCTGATAAGGCACAGTGAGGTTGTGTGGGAAACCTCTGCTCCCTGAGATGCTAGTCCCTGGCAACGTAACACAGGCAAGACTCAGGAGGTCAAAGGCAGATTTCTCTGCCTCACAGTGGCATAGAAATCTGGGGCTCCTAAAGCAACTGCCTCCCAGGAAGCAACAAGTAAAATTCAATGACATGTTTTATAAGATGAAATAACTTTACTGACAGTTTAATTATAAACTATATGCAAGTGCATCTTTTATTACCTAGTAATTCTGTGTATGTATGCACGCACAGATGCATGTTCATTCCACAGAAAATACATAGCTTTGCAAAGGTCTGTTTAAGAATAACCACTGTGGTTTCATCAAAATGAATGAAGTGAAAGCACCAGCTACATACTTCAAAGAGAATTGTTGAGATAAACTATTTACATATGTATATCTGCTGAAAACAATAAAATACCTCTGCATTTGCTAAAGTGGAAAACTGCCCAAGATAATTTAAGTATAAAACTAGACACAAATATCATCTTTTATAAAAACAATTGTTTTATAAACTATAATTATACCAGGATATCAGGGAAAAGGCAAATATCCTAATTAATCAGAAATTGTGTCTGTAAATAGAGTCAAATGGGATAGACTCTTCCTACATTATGTCAGATTGTATTCTTTATATATGTGTATGTGTTTATAGAGGCATATATGTATATATGCATATCTACACACATGCATACACACATACTCATGCATGCATGCATGCGTGCAGCCTCTTAGTATGTAGTCTAGGCTGCTCTTAAACTTGTGACTCTCTGCCTCAGCCTGCTGGGTGCTAGGATTGCAGGCATGCATCTCTCATACAGCTGGACTATTTCCTTCTTAATGGGTCTGTATGTTTAACAGACAAAAAACAAGTTTCAAAGTTATTGTTTATTGTTTTGGCTTGAAGGTGTAGCTCAGTGGTAAAGTGCTTGTCAAACCTGATAAGCAAGCATAAGGCCTTTCAGCAATGGGGAAAAGTTATTGTTTTACTCAGCAGACTACCTGAGGGGATGAGAGGAAGCCCTAAGTGAATGCAATCCTGAGTGGATGTGTATTGTTGATATGGGCACAACCATGCCCAGGATCTCAATGCTTCAGCCCCAGGGGAGTGGAAAATCCTTCCCCTGGTGAAGCTCAGAGGAATGGCAAAGCCCTCCTCTGGTCCTAGTGCAAATATTAACAGTGTGTGCAGACGATGTCCACTGTAGCTTTCTCATCCCTGGATGTTTATGACCTCAAACTGCTTCCCTACAAAGACTGTTCTTACCAAGATTGACCAAACCTGCCTCCTCGTTTATATACCATAACTCCCACTTCCTTGATTCAACTGTGTGCAGACACTCCTCCCTGTTAAACTTACATAATAAACACTCTGACCTTCCTGGGTACTACAGCTTCACCATTGGAGAACCCAGACTGGGTAGTCAAAGATTTCTATGTGATTAGTTGTCTTTTCTTCAGTCCCTCACTGTCCCAGTCAGATCAAGTTCCTAGATCTATGCAGAGTTCGGCAATTCCCAATAGCATCTACCAATCTTGCTTTAAGATAGTTTCTTTTGAGGTCATTTAAGCTAGCAAGCTAGGTTCTTAAGAGTTCTTTGCAATTAGACAAAATAATGATTCCCCTGTTCCTGCCTCTTCTCCAGACCTGTTCTTCAATCCTATTTTCCTCCTGTTCTGACATCTGTCAATATTCTAATGAAGCTCCTTGTCATTATCCACAAATAGATATCTGTGAACTAGCCTCAACTCAAAGATCTTTTCTCAACCCCAAATTAAAACTCTAAGTCACTTAGAGATGTGCATCTCATCTCCAAAACTGTGAATTGCCCCAGGGACTGTCTGCAACTGAGGTTGGACAAGGCTGCACTCTGCCATCTTGTCTGGCTCACACACTGTGAATGGGATCTTTTCCACAGTCCACTTAATGCGATGTTTGTGTGTCTTTGGGCTTTTTGATAGTGATGCTATTGTTTCAAGTGGCCTCAAAGGTGGTATGAACTGCTAACTAGGTCTCCAGAGTTTAAGAAATCTGGGATTTGCCTTACAGAAAACAATGCATTTTAAATTAACTTCATCCAGTCATGAATTGTAGTGCTGTTTGCCATAAGTCCATTCTAGACAAATTAAGTGTACATAAAAAATAAGGTTCCTCCTTAATTAATTAAACATAAAGTTTCTTAAAATCGAGCTATGCTTGTTAGGTTTGCTTTGATACTAGGATTGAACCCAGGGCCTCCAGCATACTAGGCAAGTACTCTACCACTAAGCTGCATCCATCCTAAAGCTGTGTATTAATCAACTTAAGAAATGTTTTAGCTAGAGGCTGACAGAAGCCAATCCTGTCTTTGAAGGGAAGAAATGGTCCTTGTCATACCTTAAATCTGAAGTGTCACCTAAAAATTCCCATTTTGAACACTTATTCCTCAATATATAACATTCTGGGGAGACTGTGGGACATCTGAGAGATGGGTCATACATTGCTTGCAGAAGTAGGTCACTGGGTTCAGGGCTTTGGAAATTATTACTACATGTATGATTATACCATCCTAAACATAACCAATCTTGTCTAAAAGTTATTCCTAGCCTCTGGTTGTGGCTTCTCACCTCTGTTCCTGATCTGCAAGTGAAGTGAACAACCTCCCTCACATTCTCCCATTGCTGTGAACTGAGCTAACCTGAAATACCTTCATCCCCGCGATGGACTGAAACACTCTGAACCTACGAGCCAAAATCAATCTTTCCTTTCTTGAATGGTTGCTGTGCAGTGTTTTGATCATGGTCACACAAAAGCAATTGATACATTCCGTAGATACTAACTCAATGTTTACCGCAACTATGCAGGACACAATTTTTGTGAAAGGCTAATTGTTGTACAGTTGGCATTCACAAGCCACCGTGGTCACAGATTCAATCAACAAAAGATGGGAGCTGCTTGTTAAAAGTCTCATCTAAACTGAACCTAGGAAGACTCTGAGAGGCAATGATGCCAACAGCAGGGTGAAGGCTTTTTCTCTAAATGATAGAGGTAACTATTTATACCATGCTTACATTGCATTAGGGATTATAAATTATCTAGATAGGATTCAAATTTCATAGGAAGTTGTGCATAGAGCAATACAAACACTCTTCTATTTTGTACAAGAGGCTTAAGTATTCATGGATTTGTGTGATCTGGGGATCCTTGTGGAAGGAGGCTTGGAACTGATGCCCTAAGGAGTCCAAGGGACTGTTTCAGTCTGGACAATATGGCTTCAGAAAGGGTCAAAGGTTTTCCTAATTGGTTCCAGTTATCATCTTGACACATCCCAGAATAATCTGTGGGAAGTTTCAACTGAAGGATTGCCTTGATTATAATGTCCTATAGGCATGTCTGTGGGCCATTTTATTGATTGTTAATTGTCATACAGGGCTCAGTCCACTGTGGGCAATACCATCTCTGGGCAGGTGGGTCTAGGCTTTTCAAGGAAGTTTACTGAACCTGAGCCAGAGAGCAAACCTGTAAGCAGTGTTATTCTGTGGTTCTGCCTCAGGTTCCTGGCTTGAGTTCTTGCCCTGACTTCTCTCAGTGATAGATTATTACCTAGATACATAAGTCAAACAAACCTCCTCGACGTTGCTGTTGGTCATGGTGTTTATCACAGCAACAGAAAACAAACTAAGACCGAGGTTAAGCACTATCTCAGAGCATACATTGCCCTGTGAAACCCAGCAACTGCACCTCCAGGATAAGAGAAGTTCTCAGGGAAGGGAAGGCAAGCCAGTAGCTCACTTAGGAGCACACTAAGAGTAGGAGGGTGATGCAGCATCATGATGTTCAAGACCTGGGGAAATGGAAAAAATCCTCTGCCCTCCATGAATGGTACACAGGCCTCTCATGGACTGTCTCCCTGGTGTTAGTAGTTGTATTCAGGTCAAGTTAGTACCAGCCATTGATAAGAGAATACCTAGAGCCTGGGCTGCCTCTCTGTGTAATCAAAGTCTCCCTGCCCACACTGTACTGACCTTGAGGGTTGTCTCCTATAGCCCACAGGTAGACTAACACCTAAAAAGGCAGTGATGAAGGATGCTGAGACAATCTCAAAGGGAAGGGCTGGAGCTGTCCCTTGACCGCTCGTTAATTATGGTAATAAGAGTCTGCACGAGAGGGTTTGCTCTGAGACTCATTTTCAGAATGACTTACAGCTAACCTTCATCACATTGTACTTGCTGGCAGACTCAGGAGAGTTAGGTGGCAGCAGATTGGTTTAACTTGTTTGACTTTCTCTACTTAGAGATCCCCTTTCTGGCCACATAGCATCCACTGTGGCCTTGAAATTTTCTCTAAATCCATCTCCCAGCTTTAGAGTTAGTGAAATACAAATAAAGTGGTAAAAAGTTCCCTGCAAATGTTCTGAGACTTGTCTAATCAGTTTGCCTGAGTGTCCTTCAGAGATGACCCTGATGGGACATCTCTCCATGTATTTCATCACCTACAATAGAAACCTAGAAATTAGTGGAGTGTAAAGTTATTGCTAGTAAATTTGTATTTGCATTTTTATAGTTTTCAAGTCTAAAGTCAGGCAAGCTAATATGAATTAATATTCTCTTACATGCAAAAAAGTACATCTTATGTCTTGATTTACATTTGGGTTGTCAATATTTTCATTTCTCAATGAAAGGAGGAAATGAATGAAAATTAAATCTTGTCTATAAAGAGTTGGGTTTTTAAACTTTATATTAGCAAATGTCAAACAAATGTTTTGTATATGAAACACTCGATCTTATTATATTTCAGTTTTGAGACAGGGTCTGACTTTATATCCTTTGATGGCATGAAACTCACTATGTAGATCAGGTTTAAACACATAAAGATCTGCCTACCTCTACCTTCTGCATATTTGGATTAAAGATACCACCACACCCAACCAGAAAGATTCCTTTTTAAATACCTCCAGGTTTATGGAATGAGGAGGGTAGGGGTCCTCTGACCAAATAAAAAGTCAGAGGTAGAGAGCTACAAGCCCTCCCTATTGAAAGGTCGCTCTGAACTATAACAGGGGGGTGGCCACAACTGTGAGGAAGATGCTGTCAGCAGGTGGCTAGTGACTCTCTGAGGAGCACTGAGAGGCCCTATGGGTCAAGCACTGCGTGCTGGTTCAAACTCTGACCCAAACAAAAGCTACCTCCTTAAGGAGACACCATCACATATTCCCACATCTTTTCATCCTAAGTTCTTTTTTCCTTTTATCCTAACTGCTGACTTCTGAAATAAGTGAAGTATATATTTGTTAGACAATTTTTCTATTTGCATAATTGGAAGAAAATAACTATTGTTAACCTAAAGAATTATAATAAAGAGAAAATAATATTGTTACTCTGGTAACATCTAAAACAATTTGTAAATTTAGATAGATTCTGTCAGTAATAAAATCATGGTTCAGAACTTGGGTACAAAAAATTTTAAAGCCTTATTATTAATGATACAATGCCAAATTGCACCGCCTAAATTTTATCATAGTTTTCTCTGGTGAGTCACCCACACAGAAGCAGTGTGCCGTTAATGATACAATGCCAAAATTAAATGTGCTTCTTGATGTCTGTGTTACTCCTAGAGGCACTTCCCAGATGACCTATTTGTCTGGTCTCTTAGCAAGGGCTGGATGAGTTTAGTGGTGTCCTCTCTAGATCAGAGCATCCTTAGAAATCACTATCATGGAGGTCCATGGATGACTCAGTTAAAGTAAAAGCGATCAGCCACAGTCACTGACAAAAGGAGGGATGCAATAAGAGGAAAATGACTCTGTGTTCTAACTTTCCAGTTGCTTCCATTCAAATACCCAGCCAAAGTCACAGATCTCCTAATTTGAACTGGTTTACTCAACCCACGTATAGACGCTGAAATCCTGGCCAATGCATTTTGCATGACAATTGCAGGTCTGTGTACATTCCATAACTTAACTCCCCTGTAAAATTTCCACAGGGAAATCAGCATCTGCCTGGATATTTATTTGTTTGTTTTGTGAAGTCAGGTGGACTGTCTGTGTTTATCAACTGGGCCTGGCTTGCATATATATTGCAGATAAGGACAAATCAGGATAGCACTTAGAATGCTGTGTCTTTGGATGCTGTCTTGTTTCTTAATATTTCTGTGATTGGGAGGGAGGCGGAGAAGAGACAGAGAGAGGGGGGGATGGAAGAGAACACTATTCCAGTTTGAGCAGTTCTTTTTACCGCTCGGAGGAAGCTCTGCTTCTTCTCTCTAATGTAGAAAGAAGAGTGTGTATCCTCGAAGAGGACATAGCACTCCTGCCTTTTGCTTCAAATAACAAGAATGAGATGAGACAAAGGACACTGGGCTGCATTGTACATGCAAAACTACAGTGTCTCATTCTTATGATATTAGACTGCCATGAAGCCTCAGAGAGGTAGCTGTTCAAAATTTCTGCTACTCTCCCAAGCCAAAAGATGGGCAGTCCAGGGTTTCAATTCAGCAAACATTTATTGAATATCCCTATCTGAGCTAGATCAGGATTGTGTGTTCTTTTTTTCCCTCAAGAGACATAAACTATGATAGAAAAACCATTGCCTATGTATACAAATAGTTAAAGTTAATTATACGTGATGAGTCAAAAAGTTCTGAAAAAAAACTGGCATATACAGTATATAAAAGTAATGTAATGTCAAGAGGTTGAAATCACTTGTAAAAACTTGAGATGATGTCCTAGGTGAATCTCACCTGTGATGGACTTTGAGTTAATAAGGAGAAGATAAAAAAAGATCATTTCCAGTCCAGGGAACAGCAGGCAGGAAAGAGTAGTATGATGTAGGTGCACTATTGAGGCAGATAATGGACAACATGCTCAGCCACCATACCCTGGTTCGAATATAAATATGAAAGAGTAGGTTCTTTTGCTGGGTGGTGGTGGCGCACGCCTTTAATCCCAGCACTCGGGAGGCAGAGGCAGGTGGCTCTTTGTGAGTTCAAGGCCAGCCTGGTCTACAAGAGCTAGTTCTAGGACAGGCTCCAAAGCTACAGAGAAACCCTGTCTTGAAAAACCAAAAAAAAAAAAGAGTAGGTTCTTTTAATCACCCCCCAAAAATGTTAGAAACTAAGAGACACAAAATCAGGGACTCAAAATTTCCAGAAGACTAACGAATTGGACAAAAGTACAATATTGTCCAAAGCAAAAAATGGGGATCTAATGCATTGGACAAAAGTAGAATACTGTCCAAAGCAAAGACGGGGATCTATTGACTAACATAGCCTTGGCTCTTTTGAAGGGTGGAGTCATGGCAGGAGGCTGAAGCTCTGAGGTGGCTGTGAGCTGCGGTGGAAAAAGATGTAGGTTGCTTGAGGGTGATCACTTGGTAGCTTGAGAGGCTGAACAAGAGAAGACCCTGCCTTCATTGCATCAAACTACAGACAACAAAAGAGACCACTGTGAGGTGGAACTAGAAGGTGAGGACCCTGGCTAAGATAGGGGAATTTGGTGGGAGTGGTGGAGACATTGTTGATGCCAGGAGGCAGTCAGAGACCCACTCTTGAAAGAGGGGCATGAGCCTACAATTTGATACCCAAGTAACAGCATGGGGAGCAGATAGGAGAGACAGGCTTCTTCAGAATAAGTAAATGAGGAATTTCAAATCTGGGGACACATGCAACCAAGATTATGTAACACTGCTACAATCTGAATCTTGAATGTCTCCCCAAGGTTCATGTGTTGACCATTAATGTGTCGTACCTTTAGAGATGATGCAATTGTTAGTAGGTAAGGAATAGGGGGGAAAATGTCAGGCTACTGGGAGCAGGCCCTGGAAGGGTATTAGGACATTGCCCCTTCTGATCTTGCTCTTTCTGTTTATAGATGTGGTGGCAATGGGTCTCCTCTACCACATGCTCCTTCTACAATGTTTTGTGTGCAAAGCAACAAAGCCCATGTGACCCTGGACTGAATCCTTCTGAAACCATGAGTCAAAACAAACCTTTCCTCCTATTAAGTTGATGATCTCAGAAATTTTGTCACAGTAATGGAAATCTAGTTGACAGATGCTCAAAGGCAAATGTTAAAATGGATTTGGAGATCCCTTAAAAAGACTGCCAGGGAAACTGGATGTCAACGTGCAGAAGATTGCAAATTGATCCATATCTATCCCCATGTGCAAAACTCAAGTCCAAGTGGATCAATGGCCTCAACAAAAATCCAACCACATTGAACCTCATAGAAGAGAAAGTGGGAAGTACCCTTGAATGCATTGACACTTCCTAAATTTAACACCAGCAGCACAGACTCTGAGAGCAACAATCAATAAATGGGACCTTCTGAAACTGAAAAGCTTCTATAAAGCTTCTTATTTTATCAATAAGACAAAATGACAGCCTACTGAATGGGAAAAGATCTTTACCAACCCCACATTTGACAAAGGGCTGATCTTCAATATATATAAAGAACTCAAGAAACTAGACACCAAAATACCAAGTAATCCAATTTAAAAATGGGGTACATATCTAGACAGAGAATTCTCAATAGAAGAAACTCAAATGGCTGAAAGAAATTAATGGCTGAGCATTTAAGAAATTGCTCAGCATCCTTAGTCATCAGGAAAATGTAAATCAAAATGACTCTGAGATACCATCTTACACCTGTCAGAATGACTAAGATCAAAAACACTGATGACAGCTTATGTTGGAGAGAATGTGGAGTAAGGAAAACACTTCTCCATTGCTGGTGGGAGTGCAAACTTGTACAACCACTTGAAAATCAGTAAGATGGTTTTTCAGAAAATTGGGGATCAATCTACCTCAAGACCCTGCAATACCGCTCTTGGGCATTTACTCAAAGGATGCACAATCATGCCACAAGGGCATTTGCTCAACTGTGCTTATACCAGCATTATTTGCAATAGCCAGAATCTGGAAACAACCTAGATGTCCATCAATCAAAGAATGGATAAAGAAAATTGATACATTTACACAATGGAATATGTGATAAAAAAAATAAAGACAAAAACAAAAACAAAATCTTGAAATTTGCAGGCAAATGGATGGAAATAAAAAAAAATCCTGCATGAGGTAACCCAGGCACAGAAAGACAAATATGGTATGTATTCACACTTAAGTGGATAGTAGGTGTAAAGCAAAGGATAACCAAGCTACAATTCACAATCCCAGAGAAGCTAAGTAAAAAAAGGGGAACCCTAAGAGGGACACACAAGGAGGGGCCCAGGAAGAAAAATATTTAGGATCTCCTGGGTAAACTGGGAGGGAATAGAAGGGAGGAGATGAAGGAGTGGGAACATGAGGGATCAAGAAGACTGAGTTGGGGGAAGAGTGGACGGGGAGAGCAATGAAAGAGATATCTTGATAGAGGATTTACAGGGTTAGGAAGAAACTGGGTATTAGAGAAATTCTCAGGAATTCACAAGGATGACCCTAGCTAAGACTCCTAGCAATAGTGGAGAGGGTGTCTGAAAGGGCCTTACACTTTAATCATATTAGTGACTACCTTAATTGTCATCAGAGAACCTACATCCATTAACTGATGGAAGCAGATGCAGTGATCTACAGCCAAGCACTGGGCTGAGCTCCTCGAGTTCAGTTGAAGAGAGGAAGGAGGGATCATATAAACATGGAGGTTCAAGAGCATGATGGGGAAAACCGCAGACAGCTGACCCGAGCTAGTGGGAGCTCATGGAGTCTAGACTGACAGCTGGGGAAATTGCATGTGGGTGACTGTTGTATGGTTTGATCTGTTGGGGGGTAAGTGGCAGTCACACCAGGACCTATTGCAGGTGCATGAACTGGCTTCTTGGAGCCCATTCGGGATGGTGGAATACCTTACTCAGTCTTGATATGGGGGAAAGGGGAGGGGCTTGGTCCTGCCTCAAGTTGATATCCTAAACCTTGTTGACTCCTCAAGGAAGACTTTACCTCCTCTAAGGAGTGGATGAGGGATGGAAAAGGGGGAAGGGAATGGGAGAAGGGGAGGGAGGGGGACCTGGGGTTAGTATATAAAGTGAAAGGTAAATTTTTTAAATAAAAAAAATGGGAAGGAGGAGAAGGAGGAGGAGGAGGAGGAGGAAAAGACTGCCAGGGAAAAATGTTGACTCTAGAACCTTTGAATACCACATAAAGAATCTCAGTTGTCCTAAAATGTGCACATAAGGAAGGATAGTAATGGGAGGTCAGGATCTGGAGTTAGTTTGGGAGGCCTAGGCAAAAGTCCATGAGAATCCGCAAACAACAGAGGTGAGTCACAAAATGTAAGTAGTCTTGAAAATTCATGCTTATCCATATCTGTAACTGAGCTGGCTTTTTTAACAAGGGGAAAGTCAAAATCAAAATCTCTCCACAGGACTAGTGGAGAGATTCCTTTTAGGACATAAGAAAGAGAAGCCAAGAGAGGAAAATAGAACCCATAAATGAGACTCCAGAACCGCTATCCAGGGACAAGCTGCAATAAAAACAGATGCAATGACTCACAAATTCCGGAGAGGGAAGCAAGCATGAAGGTATGGGACAGAAGCCTGAGCTGGAAGCAGGTTCCAGCAAAGCACATGCATAGAAATCCAAAGTCTGAGCCCTCCTGCCACTGCATTCCAAGAGCAAGAGAGAAAAGCCAAAGGCTCAGCGAGTAAGATATGGAACACACTAGGGTCCTGGAAGTGCTAAAGAGAAGCCAGTTGGTGGAAACATATTCTTTTTTTTAATATTCTTTTATTTTTTCATTTAAAAAAATTTACACTTCCTCCCCTTCTCCCAGTCCCCTCCCACACCCCCACTAACCCTCCTGCCTCCCCCTGCTTCCTTAAGAGGGGGCAGGGTACCCTGCCCTGTGGGAAGCCCAAGGCCCCCCCCTCCATCCCGGCCTAGGAAGGTGTGCATCCATATAGACTAGATTACCAAAAAGCTAATACATGCAGAAGAGATAGGTCCCAGTGCCATTATCATTGGCTAGAGAAACATATTCTAAACAACAAAATGAAGGTATAGTTCACTTAAATGCAGTGTGGGCAATTATAGCACCAATCACTAAATAATAAAAATAATATGCTCAGTTTTCCACGCATTGCAAAAGCATTTGAAACACAGAGGACTTGGCCAATTCATGAAAAGCCCATGTGAGCACAATACCCGCTCTAGTCATCAGTTAACAGGAAGGAATGAAATTCCCTCAGTAAAATCAGTAAGTGCTTAGATTTGGATTTAATAAAAAGAAAGAAAAGATCAGAAAAGACAATGCCCCGATTCATGTCCATGACTACAAAACAAAAATGAAGGTGGCCATTGATAATAAGTAGGGAAAAAAGTATACAAAACAAGTACTAACACAAAGTGGGAAGAGCTGAGAACAGACAAATCATATTCACACAAAAACCTCTAAAAAGACAGAGAAAAACAGCGAGAGGAATGTATTGGTCAAGAAATTTTATATGTTTAAATAATATAAACAATCATGGGGAAGAAAGGAATTTGTAGTGCTAAAAATATGTTAGGGACTTTTGTGTATTTTTCTTGAAATTTAATATTAAATATGCTATTTTATAGATAATTCTAGGTTTTTAAGTACTAAACACTTAAAATATGCACCTTTAAAAGGAAATATTCTTTTTAACATAATCAATGCCATATAAACCTTCTTAAATTGAAAAATATTATATTGATATTATTTAATATCCAGCCCATTTCCAGATTTCCTTACTTTGCCAATCATGCCTCTATACAGAAATATTTTTGTTTGAATTAAGGCTTTTGCTTATAATTATGTGCTGAGGTCTCTTCAACTTCTCTTCCCTTCCCTCTCCCATGTGATTGTCATATTTAGGACACTAGACCTCAGCAGTGTCTGAGTATGTGGAGACAGCAATAGTATTGGGGTAGAGGTGGAGTAGGTAGAGTGTTTCAGAATGGACAGCTGGCCAAAGGCCAGAAGACTCGCTACTTTGAAGGCATAAGAACCAGTGTTTCCAGCACACTATGAGTGGTACAGGGTACTTCGCTTTGCATCACATCAGAATTTAGACAATACAGTGTCCCAAATCCAGGACAGTCAGAGCAAGATTAGGAAGGAATTAAGAAACATTTCTAGAAGGTGAGATTTGACACAAAGAAGTTGTGAGAATTCAGGAGTCCTTTGAGACAGAGGAGAGACACTTTTACAAACTTATTCTGAGGGTACGTGGAGAAGGGATTGTGAGTAGGTGACAATGGAAGCATAAATGCCAATTAGGCACTGCAGACAAATGTATGGGCTCAGGATGTGTGGGTGTGTAAAGTGCCCTAGGCTCCTGTCAGCAAGGCAGAGGTTTGGTAATGCCTGAATTGAGGTTCAACCTGAAGACCAGCAAAGCAAAGCAGTCAGCCACTGGCTCTTACCTTGACCTTAGTCAGAAAATGGTAATCTTGCCTCCAGGAAACATCAGAATGAGACTGAGACTGAGAGCTGTCTCCTCCCATCTTATAATCCTCTCTAGTTCTGGGATTAAGGGGGTGCATCACTACCAACTAGTTTCTATGGCAAGCTAGTGGGGCTTCTAGGATTAAAGGTGTGTGTCATTGCTGCCTGGTCTGTAAGGTTGGCCAGTGTGGCTGTTTTACTTTTCTGATCCTAGGGCAAACTTTATTTTTTAAAATACAAATGAAATGCCACTACATTACCTTTTTTGTCTAAAATAAAAAAGAAGGCTATAACTAATATAAGAAAAATTGTATATAATACGTGTAATAACTATATACACTATATACAGGTAATACATCAACAATGTCTATCCATTTGCATTTGACAAATTCAGAGAAAATACTCCATGTCTATTGTATCTTGGTGAGTCCAAAATTTTGTACATAATTTACTTTTTATCATATCTTGCTTTCTGTGTCAGGTAAACAAGAACTCTAACTATCTATAACTATAACTGTAACTGTAACTATCAACTCTCTCAGAGACCCAAGAAGGAAATAAGAGTAACTGAGTATGCAGAAAGTGCAAGCAAGCGACTTCCGAAAAATATGAGTAATGACAGAAACAGTTGGCTACCTGGACAGTAACCCAAAGATGCTCTGCAATGTTGGGGTATGCATCTTTGGCCTACAGGCCTAGCATATCCAACAGGCTTTTCTGTGAAGCAAGATATTCTGAAAGGCTGTTCCTCCTTGTCTTGACAATGTTTTGAAGTCACTTTCTTTTGGGTCTTGATTGTCTAATTAGGACAGCATACTATCAGCATTCGAGGCAGAGACATTTCCTTGCCCAGCAGCTTACTTTTGCCATGAAGAAAGGAAATTCCCTGTGAAGTTTCTTCAATGCCCATTATCTTCTCTGATTGGTGCTTCCAGGAGCAGACATGTCTCATTGTCATAAAAAAAGAATCTAGGTTATTAAAGCACCTTAACTGCCATATTCTGTAGATCTCTTGAGTGTTTGAAGATGATCCATCTATCTGAAATATATCTTTGTTTGACCTTGAAAACATACCTAATGTGATTACAAGTTCAATTATACTAGTGATTAACTATAGCCTATATTTCCTTATTATCCTAAACAGTTGGTAATAATTGATGTGGGATATCCTTCTCCATATGTGTTTCTTTTATTAGTTAATGAATAATAATGGATTAGTAGAGTAAAGCCAGGAAGGAAATCTGAACATAAATTATAGAGAGAGTAGGCAGAGTCAAGGAGATACCATGTACATGCTGAAGGGAAGGACACCAGAAATTTACTGGTAAGCCACAGCCTCATGTAATATACAGATTAATAGAAATTAAATTAAGATGTAAGAGCTAGCTAGAAATATGCCTGAGCCTTAGGCCAAACAGTATTGCAATTAAAGTTTTATGTGATTATTCAGGTCTGGGCAGATAGCAAACCAACAATCTCCATTTATAAACGGCACCAACTACATCCACATAAAACCTGAGAGAGCTTGGGAAAAAAATTCTAGACACAAAAGAACAGAGGTAAGCACGACATTTTGGCAGCCGCCTTGTCTTGCTGGCAGAAAGCAGAGGCATGGCTCCTTTAAGAGAAGGCTTCCTGACTCAGCAGTAACAGCAAAAACTGCTTGGTTCCTGATGGCAGCATGAATGACTCTGCATCTTTAAAGAGTTCCTGTTGCAAACACTTAGACGGTGCTTATGAGCAGCCAGCGACATGCTTCTTAGTGGTGGCATGGACCTAAAATATCCACAGAGTTGTAGTAAAAAAAAAAAAAATGTAGCTACCTCCAGTACCTTTGTCATGAAGTTAGACTCTCAGGAAGCTAAGGGGTGGAGCAGATACAACTGCCAAAGTCTCAGCTTTAATCCTAGCCTTATTGCTTAGTAAATTAAAGACCTGTGGTCAGAAAAGGAGAGATATACAGTAAAGATAGATTCTGACAAAAAAAAAAAAAAGCCTCTTAACAGTTTACAGTGTGTTTAAAAATATTTGTAGGCTTGGGAGAGAAAAGAAAAAGGATAGAGAAAGACTTTTTAAAAAAGAAAGAAAGAAATAGAATAGTTGAATGTGGTGGCGCACGCCTTTAATCCCAACACTTGGGAGGCAGAGGCAAGTGGATCTCTGTGAGTTCAAGGGCAGCCTGAACTACAGAGTGAGATCTAGGACAGCCAAAGTTACACTGAGAAGCCCTGTCTCAAAAAACCAAAAATTAAAAAAATAAAAATAAAAGAAATAAAGTAAAAAAAAGCCACACAAAGATGGAATATACACAGAGATTCTGGATTATGTATATTACTTTGTTTTCTTTGAATTTTTTGACTGTAAATGAGCTTACTACAGAGAGACATTTCATTGTATGGGCTACTAAGCTAAACCAACATATATATTTTAAAGGTATCTTGATTTCAAAATTTGAGTCTAAGGCTATGTTACTTTGGAGAAGAGGCTCAGCTTTTTTTTCCACAGAAGATGAGAACCAGTGGATTCCTTCCAAACCAATGTGGTTTGATGGAAAAAGACCCTCCTGAAAAGTCTCCGTGAACCCTAAAAATAATTTGCCCAATAAACAGCAAGAAGCATTTTGGAGAAAACTATGCCCAAATTCCCAAAATGATTATTTATAAATGTTTGTTTTCATTTAAAGGGGTATGATATAGAAATGAATACTTTACATTGGTATGGACTTTGGAATATATATATTCCTTTAAGGTATTATACTATACAGCTCATTTGAAAATGTAATATATAATTAAAAATTGAGGATTAATAAATATTCATCTGAGTGGGCAGCATACAGCTTTTCACTGATATTGGCCTCTGGAGACACAGAGAGCAGAGAAAGATGGCCCAGTCAGATTTTTTGAAGGATGGTTGGGGATGAATGTGTCTAGTGCAGCCTAGATGATTGCTGAGGGTGGGGGACTCTTCCAATAGTCCACGTGGGCAAGAGCAAAGCAAAGAACCAAAGTTGAGGGAATGACAGAGAGGAAGGTGTCCAGTGTCCAGAGATGAACTGACAAGACTGTTGACTGGCTGTGCAGATAATGGGGTGGGAACAAGAATTTGGATGAGTTTCCGGGATGGAACATGGATAAAGGTGTGAAAAGATATCGCTTCGAGAATTCAAAGTTTAAGGAGGTGGGAGAACAAATGTCTTTCTCTTAACCAAGCTGTGTAGTCCTCAACACGTGGGCGCAAGCCATTCTGTGGTCCTGTGTGTGACCCCAGATGAGAACTTTTTAAGGAACAGATGCCAATGGCAGTAAGGCCTCGATGATAAGATTATTGAGGTTCCTGGATTATCTCCCAATGGCAAATTTCATTGATTGCTATAATATTCATGCCTACTACTTGAAAAACACTGTAAAAGAAATGGAATTTCTTGAGAATGAGGAAAATGGTGGGAGAATGAGCAATATGGCTAGCAGGCAAAGGGGGTGATTTGCAAAGCACCATTTGTAGATTAACAAATGCAGGGTGGGCAAGATGCTTGACTGAAAGGGAAAAGGGGCCCATCTTGCTTGTAGACTGCTCACTCTAGGTGGTATTTTAAAGAAACAAAGGTGAGTTCCTGTCACCTGAAACCAAACCCAGTCATTTATTAGTAACATTAAAATGTCAACACTACAAACATGCACCGGGTATACAAACACAGCTTTGGCCACCATGAATGAATTGAATATAAGTTTATATTCAGTTCCAGGATCTGTTTCAATTTTCCATATCAATTTCAATTAGCCATAACCGAAAGAGTGTTTTTGGTATATGATACACTAATGTGTTTTTTTTATTATTCTTACCCAAAATGTCTATCTGGGGAGTTAGTCCACTCTAACAGGTGAATAAAGGAAACAGGTGAACTTCCATTTCTCTCTGCTACTTAAGCATTGCTTAGAAATATTTCAAAAAGCCATGCTTACACAATGTTGGGTTCTGACTTTAGAAGCCATTGATTTGACAAACCCAAAGAGACTCTCAATCAAGAAGAACTGACATGATTTCATAACGTATCTAAATATTGACCATTGTTCTCCAACTTTGGGGTGTTTCAATGCCAAGATAAGGAAATACCAAGCAAAAATCCCCAGCCTTCTGACCACAGCACACTCTAATTTGGGTAACACACCTGCCCTGACTCTGCTCCCGCAGAAAGCGTCTTACATCAGAACACAACTACCACCTGACTTTTGAGAGTGAAGGAAGAGGAATGAATGGTCCTAGACCCATAAGACTTGGCCTACACTAACAGATAGGATGTGTGGTTGTTTAAGGGAATCATGCACTGGGGTCCTGTCAGAGGTGCATAAACTAGTGATATCCTTAATGGTGACAAAGTCCTCTTGGTGTCACTATGCTTGCAGAACTCCTGGTCATCTTTCAAATAAATGGACTACTTAGCCATATACCTTTCTTGTTTTATCTGCAGGAGTTGGGTGTATTTAATCTGGCAAGAGGATTTTCTCCCTATTTAAAATCAATCCCATTGTTCACTCTGGAATCTAGTGGCAGGAAGGTTGTTCATATCAATTTTAATCTGGGCATCCCTCGTATGATATGTAGATAGTAGGAAAATGCAGACTGAGCAATCATTAGGATTTTGGATCTTGCAATGCCATGGTGCGAGTCAAAAATTTACAGACAAGTATTGATTATAGAAGTGTTATAATCAAAGAAAGTTTTCTGTTCCAAGTTTTACAAAGAAAGAAAGATTCTTCAACTGGGTGGAATGCTAAGATGTTTCTCCCTCCCAGGCCCCATGCACGAACCGCATAAATGGTGGCAAGGGAAGCCCTAGCGAGTCAACACGACAGGTGACTGACCCACCCACTCAGACCCTTCTTACATTTGTGAATGCTCTCACTCCTGGCTGCCCACCCTTGTACCCCTTTCTTTGACGATTTTCTCACTGGTGTGATATATTCTCCATCCAGAGACTCTGCTGACTGGGAAATCCTAGAGAATTCACACCCCTGGGAGCAGCTCTTGACCAGTTAGTGGGAGTAAAGGAGGTTGAGTACCCCAGCTCCTTCACTGCAGTTGTAATGCCACTGATTTCTTGACGTCTCAGAATGACTAAACTGTCGTAGTTTTGGTGACGTGTCACTTGCTAACTATTTCCATATCCCACTTTTCCCAGGCCCGACTGGGCTCACCAAGAACCGCAGTACACAGTACGCTCCCGCACACGGCAGCAAGTCAGCAAGTTGCTCTTGAAATCACCGATCTCTAGTCTGCTTCCAGAGAACAGCACACTGCAACCTGGTGCCCGTTTCTCTTTGGGCAAGGTACGCAGTCAGGGGAAGGGGTGGACCAGGAAGGCCACAGTGCTTGTGGAGAGCTGGCACTCTAATGAGTTTTCTGAGTTCCAGCTGGGTGAGTCTGACCCACTTCTGCATCCCTTCCAACCCAGCGCATCGGCTGCCAGGAGCAGAGAGCATTGGGGTAAACATGACATTTTCCTCACGCTCAGCAAGACAGGAAGTTCATTAAGTTTGGTATAAATCTTTGCCTTTAAAGTACCAGTTGGTGATTTATTTTCTCCTTCTGTTTAGATTTTTAGAGTGTAGGTGCCAACCTCTGGAATCCAATCCAAAACCCCAAGCAAAGTCCTGTTGATAAATCAACAAAAGCACTGTTTGCACAAAGCAAGCCAGATGCAAATCCTTTATCCTAGAGAGGGAGTCTAATGATCATTTTCCAGTGTTGTAAAAGGTGCCATGGCAAAGCATCTCACTAATTCTCACCTTGGCTTCTAAAAAACATCCGCTGGCTGCCTTTCTTCAAAGAAAATCCACAGATAAATAAAATCTCTAGGAACACCATGGGCTGCAAACACATCTGAGGGGAAAGAAAATTGCAGGGAGGGCCTACTCCGTGAGCATTTCTACATTGCCTTTGGGCAACATGATCCGCCAGCCTGAGCTCCTTCATCTGCCTAGGGGCTTTACGAAGGATCCCGCGCGAGACCTTCAAGAATTGCTGAGACATTAACCTCTGCTTGCTATTAGCTGCGACTTGGACATGTGACTAACTCCCTTTGATCCTCTATTTCCTTATTTTAGGACTGTCAAAAGGATGAAATGCATTCATTTGTTTGTCCTCCATGTCTGAAAAAGTTGATCTAGCATCTGCAGTGTGCCAGAACTGTCCTGGTCTCAGGAATATATAGACAGGTGAGCTGAATAGCTGTGGGTCAATGGTAAGGAAAGCACTGAAAACAAGGGATAGAGAAAAGAGCTGCGGCTGTCAGCATGGCACTAGCCAAACCACACCAGGCCTCAAGTGAGGTGAGTCTTTGTGGTAGGAGCTGTGGAAAGTGTCAAAGGGTATTAGGAGGGGAACGGGTGGCACAGCTAAATAAGGAGGCATAAAAGAGCTGGCGATATGAGAGATAACAGCCCACGTCACCAGCCAGGGGCTGGCACAGCACAGGCATCAACAAACGGAAACACTGGCCCCTTTCCTCCTATCCCAGAAATAAGAGTTACCACCCTGCTCTTAACCTAAGCTCAGAGGCAGCATTACCTGGTAACTGAGAAGCTATCACCTACCACCGTGATCCAATTACCCACATGGGGACAAAGATCATTTATTGTTTGCAAGGAGGAAATTGGAAATTAAGTTTTATGAGCTAACATAGAAGAGGCTTCTGTGTGATAAGGATCATTGTAAAAATCGTTACACATTTCATATCAATATAGGTAGAGAAGCACAAAAGAGGTTATAGGTTCTAAGAGTAGCATTATAGGACTAAAGACTGCTCAAAGAATTGAACAATACTCAAAGACAGACCATGCCTTTAAAACTTCTTGGCAGTTCTTTATATTCAGTTTTGGAGGGGTCTCCACACATACCACTCATGCACGCACATACACACATGCACACACACACACATTCTATATTTTGAAGATATGAGTATAAACACATGTACTCCATATATGTGTGTGTGTCTTCTACACATATATTGACATACATGCATAAGCACTTGAGTGCACACACACATATGTAAACACACACATATATTTTATATATAGATATGTTTTATATACATATATATATATATGGAGAGGAAAGAAGAGAAAGAGGGAGAAGGAAAGAGAATAAAAAAGAGGTCTCAATATTCTGCCTTGGCTGGCCCAGTACTTATTATACAAACAAGGTTAGCCTCAAACTTATAACAATCCTCTTCACTCAGCTTTCTAAGCACTGGGATCATAGGTGTGTGTTATACTCATTTTCTGGTAACTAGAGAATTTGATATTATAGGACAACTAACTAGGGAGACATCACAGTCACAAAAATCTGCAATTAATAAGACTCAAGAGTTGCTGAGGGTGAGACCTAGGCTTGTAATGTTGGAATACATAAATACGTAAAGATCAAAGAAAACAAACGGTTGACTGTGGCTCAGCTGAGATTCCAGCTGCACTTGCATCTTCAAAGCATGCATAGTGAACAGAACAAACAGCACCCTCATCATCAACATCTTCAGGAAACAACGACAAGAACTAAATATTCATCCTAGTCTTAAAACACAAAATTCTCAGAACTATCTTTCAGGTTTGATTTTGCTATTTTTAAATCAGTAACAAAAAAGTGATAATCCATTATTGACTACAGATTTAATAATCTATCACGGAGTAGAGTCCTGGCACTGGAGCGATGGCTCAGTGGCTAACGTGCCTGCTGCATGCCACCACCCATCTAAAATCCTGACATGACAACACGTACCTGTCAGTCCATCCCGTCATGGTAGGGTCAAGATAGACAGATCCTCGGGGTTCACTAGCCAGCCAGACTAACCATATCAATAAGCTCTAGGTTCAAGGAGAGACCCTGTCTCCCAAACCCCAAAAGTGGAGAGTAATGGAGGAGGACACTTGACATTTCAACATTGACTTCTGACCTCTATACATACATTGATGTAATGTGTGGGTGCGCACGTGCGCGCACACACATATACACACACAATCGTACACATACACACACACATAGAAAACTCAAAAAGGGGGAAGTAAAAATCTGAAAATTGGCAATTTAGAAAAGAAAATTTCAGACTTACTGCTGTATTAAGACATTATCTGATTTTTATCATGGGAACTGAAAGATTTAGTAGATGAATTTTTAAAAAGCTGTGGAGCAATCACAAATGTCCTAATGCTACAGAAAATTCAGTGTATCCTTCAAATAATTCAAATTCTTTGTATTCATATTAAATATTCTTAAATATTCAGGCTTACTAGGCTATATTCTAGAAATGGCAAGCAAGGCAGTCTATGGTGGATTCCCAGACAGATTCAAGAATAAGATTTCAAATACTCTGAGTTCAGAGTAAAGAGGGAGCGTCAAGAACCAAGATAATCTCACTACAAATAATTCCTACCTAAAATTGTTGATTTCATTTTCTGCCGTGTTTCCAAATAGGGAAATCAGGGCACAAAATACAGCCACTGCCACCCACCAGCAAAGAGAGACTTGCACTGGGCACTCCAACTCCCAGATAAGCTTGTCATCAAAGTGAACCATAAATGAATGTCCGTCAGCTTCCACCTTCAGCCCCATTTGCTTCTCTAGCTACCTTGGATTCAGGTTTTTTTTTTTTTTTGACGGGAGTGCACAAGTTAAGGCATAGTATAGTCCTCCCCACAAAGTACATATTGTGCAGTAAGAAACTTCCATCGTGTGAGTTGCTAATCAAGTGCCATTTCATATCATCTCTGTCACAGATAGTCAGCGTCATCCTTTCTGTCATGCACAGTAAGTCGCCATTGTGCGTGCGGGAGTAAGGGCCTTTGTTTGGAATTAGTTTAGCCATGATCACCAGGTGATCCTGGATTGTCAATGCTGGGGGCATGAAAGTTCCATGAAGGAGATGAAAGAAAGCACCCAGCCAGCCCTTGAGAAGTGCGTTAGCTTGACAAGATGGACAGGCTCACGTTCACATGGCCATGCTCCTCTAGGGAGCTCCGTTCCAATATGGCCCTGGAGAAGCTCAGAGAGACAACCTTACATCATCTGTACTATATGTACACTTGGTCAGGCTGTGTAAACTTTGACATGTGGGTGTCAATCTTTCTCATATTTGCAGATGGCTTTATCAGAGCGTGATTAGTTTCCAGAACAAATTTGAGCAAAAGAAAACATTACCTACAGTATGTAAGCCAACAGACCAGCTAGTTTTCAGACTTGTCTATTTACATGGGCACTAGATGTTTTGCTAAAGCTCTCTAAAACTGATGGTAATTGAGCAGTGCCAGTGTGTTAGTGGAAGCTGATGAATTGTAAAGGTTTTATAAACAACCAGGGTGGATTTGGCCACAGCCTTCCTAGTAATGTTTGTTAATCTCCCTGAGCAAGTGTGCCCCTAACACAATGTAAATATGCCAGAATTTGGAGGTGTCAATAGTGTAACTTTTACTGTTTGTAAAATCATTCTTTGATATCATCAGTAAGTTTACTGAATGTCCCATGGCCAAATATAATAAAACCTTAAGTAAGCGCTCACAGAGAAATAAGGGAAAACATGTGTTTTATTTTCACCCGCTGCGTGTTTGTTAAAGGCTCGTCATCGACTGATAAATACAGCTTGTGTGTAGGTTCCTGTCTGGCTCTCAGGGAAAGCGAGTTTATTCTGGGCTGAAAAGGGAAAAGATCTATTTGAAATTTTTAAATGGCTACATTTCCGTGTTTGACTGAAGATTCTAGCCCTTCCAGGGAAAGTCTTTATTGATTTAAAATTATCTGCCAATTCAAAACATCTTTAAGATTTATTTCAGGTAGCAATGAGGATGCAGCCGGTGAGAACTGTGTTCAGACATAGAATTCCTGCACACACACCTGTACATGGGTGTGGATGCAAAAAGGATGCTATCAAAAGCTATCCAGTGAGCCTTCCATTGTGTCTAAGCTCCCTGGTTAACCACTAGAGGGCTTGTCTGTTTCCAGTGGACAGACAATAGAGAAACATCGTTTCAAGTATCAGAGAAAAATATTTGAAAGCCTCTTTTTGTTTTGTTTCCCTTCCCTCCCTGGTTCCATCCCTTTGTTTTTTTCTTGGAAAAATCTCATGATCACCCGTTTTGATGGCACCTGTGGAAATTTTGGGACCCTGCCGTACTCCCTCCATACTCTAAGGTATCTGAAAAGACTAGAGAGAGCCCTGGAGGTTAACAGGCAGCCCCCTGGACTACAATATTGATGGCAGAGAAAATGAAATGGTGGTGACATTTTAAAAGAGGAATTTGTGAACCACAGATCAGCATGGCCGGCAGCACATAAAATCAATACAAATAACCGAAACCTTAATACCTTGATCCGGGGAAGAGGCTAGCTTTATCAGACACCGGGAGGGGGGCAGCGGGAGGGCCATCTGCTATTGACTGACTTAGGAGATGCGTTAAGCCAACCACAATTATGGCTGAGGTGTTTTGTTTGTTTGTTTGCTGTTTGTGTGTCTTCACAGCAATCGTCTTCCTGCCACATCTAGCAAAAATAAGACAGGCTTCCAGGTTTTGCAAGTCATCTTCTGCATTTGAATCTGTTAAAGGCAATCCTTGGCTCTCAGAGCCTTTCCCTAGTGTGGTTTCTAAATGCCAAAAGGGAGTCTCACACATTGTGAGCTTGTGTTTATTGCTCTCATGGTTCACTGCAAGGAGGAAAAGTAGTTTTCTCTTCACTGTAGCCTGAAACTTCACTGTGGTTGATTAAGTTTGTTCAGCTAGCCAAAAATAAAAATAAATTAAAAATTAATGAGAGTTTAGACCTAGTATTATAAAAGAGTGATTGCAGTAATGAAATATGAAACTTTTTGCACAGTTGCATCAAAAAAATAGATTTAACATAAAAAAGATAGATTAAAAATACTATGCTTTATACTTCGTGTGTGTGTGTGTGTGTGTGTGTGTGTGTTTGTGTGTGTGTGTCCTTTTGGTAAGCTGTAGCAAAAAGTATCTTCCTCCAGAAAAAGTAACATATGCAAAAAAGCACAAAGCTTGGTACATGCTTTTTGCCAATTTTCCTGCGGATAGCCACTGTCAGGTAGGTTTGATTCAGAAGACATTAGCAAGTCCAGTCACCATCAGATAGCAGTATGGAGGTCCTGTCTAATACCAAGCAAGAAAACTGTCTCCTCTAAACTCCCGCATCTCATGTGTCTAGAAATAGGTATATGGGGAACCAGAAGTGATCAAGCCACCTTGTTTACAACTCGCAAAGTCTTGGTCCACCAGACCTAGGGCAATCTTTAAAGAGTTGTAAAGCGAAACTCTGAAAAACATTGAAAATAACAAGAAACCGTTTGGAGTTTTCCATCTTTTATTTTTTATTTTGTTTGAGTTTTTTATTTTTGGGGGGGGGCTTTTTGAGTGAAGGGATTGGAAGCGATTGACATCCTAGGTGTCTGTGTGAGCAGGAAGACAAAATGGTAGATTCTTTTTTCACTGTGAACTATTTGCTTTTGCAAACGGTAACTTCCGCCTTTGAATTCTGAGATATGAGAGCATCTGGGCAGATGTGTGTGCCCAGCAGCACTTTGTCTCGGTGGACTATGAAGAACTAGAAAACCAATTGACCCCTCCTGTTCCCCACACACTAGGACAGGTGGGTGGGTATTAGAGACAAATGCATCTCAGTCAAGCCGGAATCTCACTTTCCCCGTAGTCTTCCTCCGCCTTAGACATCAAGGATAAAAATTATGATACTGAAGGCCCTCGGGAGACAAATCTCCTCAAGGTTCTGGAACCTTCTAAGTCCTCTGCAAACTCATGTTATGAACTCATGGCTCTGAGAAGGTGACAACCCAGCAGCCCTGCGTTGCGGTTGTTAATGTGTGCACAGAGTAACTCTGTTTGTTTGTAGGTCCTTAGTAGAAGGGTGTCTGATGTTGACTTTTTGAGGCTAATATTGTTTGAATTTTCTCTCCGACTCTGAACCACCTTACAGAGGGCTCTTTTTTTCCTGTGATGTTTGTACATTCATTACCTTTTAAAATGTCTTGAAGTAGTAAACAGTCCAACACTTTGCCCCTCCACACATCCATTGTCAGAAAGAATAGAAACCAGACCGCCAAAGACGGCGTTAGATGCTGTCGCCTGCAGCTTGCCCTGGTCATAAATATCTGGAGCTTTGGAAAGCGTAGGGAGAGCATTCCCACAGCACAGGCCAGCATGGTTAAGACCTCTTCAAATGCTTAGAGAGAAACCCATAGCCATTGTTAGGAGTGTAACAGATCCAACTTTGCGTTCATGTTTTGATCCATAAAATGTTCTGAGTGGAGTGAGAGCTGAGGTTTCACAGATCCCCTCTGTGTCTTCATGAATGCAGGTTTTCTTTAATGTGCCCAAAATTCAATGCCTCTTTGCCTTTCTCTCTAGCAAGAGCTCCAAGGAAGGGTTGGTCTCTTTGTCCGGGGTGGGGGCAAGTAGGGGAGAGGGACAAATCATTTCATGACAGTTTCTTACTCCCAATCTCTGTGCGAAGAACTGAATGTATATCTCTAAACTAGTGGGATTCGGAGTGGGGAAAGGATGGGGCTGGGGTGTGTCCTTCTTTTGCCTCTTGGACACTCTTTAGGTGGAGAACCATTCTGTTTTCTCACAGGCATGTAATGGCTACACTATTGATCAAACTAAAAACCATGCCATCCTGGTGGCCGGTCAGCTTAGGAACTTCCTTTTGTCTTTCGAGGCACTGCCATAGCTCTTTTCAATATCTCCCACTCCTTGTTGTGTAGGGTAAGAAGGCAAAGCACCTCTCAGCCTACTCCTCCCCAGAAACACCCAGAAACAAGCTCTGGCCCACTGTTTCCTTAGAGACATACATCCCGTATGGAGCCATGTGATGCAGCACACGGGAGCAATGGGAGAGACGTGAAGGCGAACTGACAGCAACCAACTACCAGTCTGCAGGAGAGAAGGGAGCCAACACCACCCAAGGGGCCATCTTCTCAATGAAGTCACCTACTTTGAGGCAATTGTGTATTTTTATGAGGTAGGCCAGGTGTGTGACCCATCGCTCAGGCCCAATGTAGTGATCCAAGGAAATCTTCATCTGGTCAAGGACCCTGGGGTTCAGGATCTTGTGTGTAAAAATGGAGGCTTGAGTCTCCATCTTTGAGTATCTCTGAGCTAGAACGTGGCTCTGTGAATCTCATCCATTCAAAGCCCACTGGGGAGGATTTTCTACTCTATCAAGCTTTAGCAACTGCCAATCAGTTAACAGGGAAGAAAATAAACAATCGATTGCCATGTTCAGGGGTAAAAACATCAAGATTGGATATTTAGGGAAAAAGATGTCTATGGTATGTGCTACCTGTGGTTGGAAATCAAGAAGAACACAGTGAGCAGAAAGAGCAAAATGAAAAGCATCTGCCCCCACCACCAAGTCCAACTTTTAATGGCGTCTCATTAGGGAGTCTCCAACAGGGCTCCCTTTGGTCAGAGTAAAGTACAGGTACTTAAGCAGTTTATAAAGACAGAGGCAAGTCTTTAAAACCAGTTTAGGGCCCTGGACAAGACTCCTAGCCCATTCTTCTTGTCTGATAGAAGGGATTTTCATTATTCCTGTTAAGTCCCTTTCTTGGGCTGGGCTCCCTAAGAAGTTGCCCTTAATGTGAAGTTAAGGACCTGAAGCTCATTGGGGGAAAATGGTGTCAAAGGAAAAGGAGAGGGATAAGTTAGGAGGAGGGATCTGGCCAAGCACAGTCCTAGTAAAGTCCATACTCAGGGAAGCTCAGAGAAAAAGGGTTTGGGGGATAATCTCATGTTGGGCAGAATTTGTCCAAGGCTTGGACTCCTGACCTGCTCTGGCATTGTCCAGAAGCCATTTTGGAAAAACTCAAACCTGAGCTGCATCTGTCAGCTCAAGCTAGTCATCCTAGTGTAACAAAGAGCCCTTGGCTGAAAGGAGTGCTGCGTGGCACATCTTCACATGGATCGTACCAAATAATACTTCCTTCCCATCGCCAACTTCCTGTCAGCATTCAGAATGTCAACAGCAAAGATTCACAGATGCGAGCACTCTGCAAAGACAAACCCCTGCGGAGAAGCTGATCCACTGCCATGTTTTCACTCCTTTGTAACAACATGGTTGCAAAGCCAGATGTGGTGGCTCATGCTGTATGAATACGGATATTGAAAGCTAGTGCATCTAGTTATACTTGAATGTGTATTCTGATTGGTCAGTTCTGCCTTCCATTTTACTCCAGATCCCATTCGCTCCCTTCCTCAGGCAGTGTCTGCCTTAGTTTCTTGTTCTGTTACTTTGATAAAACACTAGGAGAAGCAGCTTCAGGCAGAAGGATTTGTTCCAGAGTATGCTCCAGCATGTTGGGGAAGTCAGGATAGCAAAGACTTGAAACAACTGCTCACATTGTATCCACAACCAGGAAGCAGAGAGCAACCAGAACATGTGGTTGTGGAAACGTCCTTTCTTCACTGTGCAGTCAAGGATCCCATCCAGGCAACGGCGGCACCCACAGTGGCAGGTCTTTCATGGCTCGATTAATATGACCTAGGGAAGTCTCTGCAAGCATGCTCAGAAGCTCCTCTCTCCTGATCGCCTAGATTCTGTCAAGCTGACAATTAACACTAGCCCTCACTTCATGATGGCCAGCCCTGTGCCCTTGTAGATCAACACTGGTGTTTACAAAGCACAAAGAACCGCAAGGTCTTCTGAAAATTTTTGTCTGTACTTCTGTCTGTGACACGCCATGGCAGCGCACACCCTGTCCCTCACCAGGTGTTCAGCCTCGTCTCTAGAGGGCCCCACCTGCACTCAGGTGACATGTGGGGTGGTTCTGAGTCTCAGTTGGAAACAGTCCTTTGAACCCTTCTTTGTGTGGTTCTGAAGATGGAATCAAAGCCCATGAAGACTACTTTTGACCCAGGTGACAATTTCGGCCTCACATCCCATTCCTGGATCCTCTAAAATCCCCACTACATCCTAAAGCACTAAGTGTAGTTTTGCGAATCAGGCCACATATTAAACCCACAGACATGCACTGTCTCTCATCTGAGCTCCTTGAAAGAGTGACAATACTTTCCCACTTTTTTCTTTTTCACTTTCCCTATTTCTCTATAGGCATCTGACCATGCTAGAAGGAGCATATTAAGCTGGCAATAGTTATGATTGAAGCACTCCCAAAACTGAATAGAGGCAGTGCTTAACTGTTGCGGAATATTTGTCTAACTACACACAAAGATGTGTTGCATTTTTTTATGTTACAGAATATTTAACTATGTGAAGATGTGTTGTGATTGTTTAATTATGTAAAGGTGTATTGCTGTTTAACCTTGCCTGCCTACGGCCCTCTGATTCTTCTAATAAGAAGCAGAGTGGCCAATAGTGAGGGAGGAGGTAAAGGTGAGACTTCCAGGCAGGGAAAGTAGGAGGAAGAAGGCTTGAAAGAGAGAAAAAAAGGAAGAAAAAAATGCCAGAGAGATGCCAGGGGAAAGCCAGTCAAACACAGAGGAAGCAGGAAAGTAGGACACACAGAATAAAAGAAAGGTAAAAAAGCCCCAAGGCAACATATAGATAAATAGAAACAAGTTAAATTAAGTTAAAAGAGCTGGTGTAACAAGCCTAAGCTAAGGCCGAGCATTCATAATTAATAATAAGTCTCCATGTGTTTATTTGGGAGCTGGTTGCAGCCCTAGCAAAATTCCAACTATAGCTTAAGTGCTCTCTACCTTCATCAGGGATATCAGTTAGCTGTTCTATCTGAAGAGAAAACAGCACAGTAGAGGCCAGTATTGCCTCTTTATTTGAAAGAGAAGCTAAAGCAATGTGGCCCCAGATATTGGGGAACCTTCCTTTCTCCTGCAACTCAGGTGGACTATGAAGATGACACACAGTCATCTAGAGCAGGTGGGTGGGAAGGGTCCCTGCCCTTCTTCATCATCAGAGACAGTGGAGGAGCACTAGATGGCTTTCTGGTCCCTAGCACCAGAGAAAGATGGAGGTAGGACTATCCTAGCCCTGTGAGATCTCTAAATGCTTCTGAATAGAAACCCCACAATGTATTGTGCAAAGAGGTGTGCATGTCACAATGACACCACGGAGACATTGAAATAACACCAAATAGAAGCTTTGCCTCTGACCTCACTTTTCTTCTACATCTCCCAGCATCTTTCCTGTGCTCTCCACAATAATCAGTATCTAACTGATTATTATTATTCATAGTAGTAGTAGTAATAATAACAATAGTATTAGTAGTAGTATTCTTAATACTAGATTCTGTTATCCCTTGGGAAAGCTAACTGACTTGCACCCTGAGAAGACTGCAGACAGACCCCACTGTGAAGTAGGAAGAAAATAGGTACTCTCAACATTTAAAAAAACAAATTGGGCCAGCAAGATGGGTTTACTGGGTAAAGTGGATTGCCAACAAGCCTGATGATCCCAGGACTCAATAGTGGAAGGAGAGGACCAACTGCTACACATGTGCTTACACACACACACACATACACACAAATGTAATGAGCATTTTTAGGTAAAAATCAAATTATATTCATGATTGATAATAATATATATGAATTGTACAATAAATACATTCACATATTTGAGGCGTGTGCTCCTCTTAAACTATGGTGTACTTGGTTCAAACCCATTGGAGACAACAGCACACAGACCTCTTCCAGACACAAATATCCATCTCATTCACACACAAACTCAGTTATTCTCAAATATGAACTTTCAGAAGAGGCAAATAGTACCAATGCTTTGCAAAGTGCAGACCTAGTGTTAAATTGCCAGCCTGATATAATCAGAGCTGACCTTCGCCTGGCTTTGTGTGCATTTCAGTTTCTTTCCACTTCTGCTTTGCCTGCACAAATAATACCAGTTTGGATGAGTTAGGAATATTAGCTTCAATATCAGAGAACACATTTTGCTTTTAATTGAGTGCCTCATTCTGGAATGAGAGCCATATGTCACAGCTGACCGGGGGCTGAAAGGCAGAGATCACAAAGGCTAATGCCAGGGTCTATCTCTAGGTCTCTGAAAAACAGGCTCAGTCACATTAAATCTCTGTCACCCACTCCAGGGACACCCAGACTCTCTCTGAAAGCTCCATACATCCCTGAATGTCTCTGTCCTCCAGGGAGATCCATTCTCCTGGCTCTGGCTTCCACGGCTCTCTGCTTCCCAATTTCACCTCCCTACATCTACACCATTTTTTGAAAGCCACAGACAAGAAGTCCCTGATAGCCAACTAGATGCCTCATAGCAGAGGCACTAGGAGCTCAAAGATATCTCACGAGTACACCCAGGAGTGCCCACATGTTAACTTAAGACACCCACAGAGGGAGTCAGGAGGCAAAAATCGCTAACTTCCTGAGAGTTGAGTCCGCGGGTCTCAGGAACTAGTTAAGAATTGTCACAGAACTTGGTCAACAGAGCCTGGCTTTATCATCTTCCTGAACATGAGGGTCACCTGGAATGTTTGTGTAGGGTTCTGAGGAGACACCCATGGTGGAGTCTTGGTGAGGGTCAGGCCACACACTTCTTGCATGTATCTATCCGTATGCCTGTATCTTTTGTGTGCATCTCTCCAGCTCATGGTAAAGCCTATGAGAATTTTAGGAACAATAGGATCTTGGCTTTAGGAAGTGTTTTATTCTGGTCCTAATCAAAATGGGGCCTTTGGCTTTGTTCCATTTGGCAGTCCTGACCACTAGGCTCATCTGCTTTCGAATTCTCATGGGTAGAACTTATGACAGCTCAGTCTGCTGGCCTCCTGAAGGATTTCAGTTCGCCACATGCACGTCAACACATGGCCTTTGCCCTTCCCTCGGAAACGCCTTCCCTGCGCCTCTCCAGCAGAGCACCTGCTTATCACTAAAAGTAAGAGCCGGTGCCCAGAGAGGCTTCCTCTTACCTGACAATGTCGTAAGCAGTCTTCCAACTCCCAACCTCATCCACCTACTGCTCATGGGTTTCTCCACAGCACTTACCATTCTTTAATAGTGCATATTCATGCATTTACTTTTAAATTACACGTTGTCTTCATTTGGCAGGGGCTCAGCCTTCTTTACCATTGTGTTCCAGCATCTCAGATACATTGCTGACTGATTGTGCAAATAAGTGAATGAATAAATGAACAAATGAAGTATTAGTTACAATGTTTACCACAGAAAAGGCTCAGTAAATCAAATCTCTCTCTCCCGTGTGTGTGTGTGTGTGTGTGTGTGTGTGTGTGTGTGAGAGAGAGAGAGAGAGAGAGAGAGAGAGAGAGAGAGAGAGAGAAATCAACATCCAATGTCTTTCCTCAATCACTCTCCACATTGCTTTTTGAGACAGGGTCTCTCGCTGAACCTGGAATTCACCAATTTGGCTAGACTGGCTGTCCAGTGGCATCTTCCTGTATCTCTCTCCCCAGCACTGGGACTACAGGCATAAGTCAAAACACTTGGCTTTTACAGGAGCTTTGGGGACCAAACTCAGGCCCCCATGCTTACTGGGGAGGCAGTTTACCAACTGAACCACCTTCTAATGCTTTTAAATACTAATGAGGATGATGACAATATTATTATTATTATTATTAGTGAAGTAAACAGAGAAAACAGAACTCATTGTGAAGTCTATCTACCATGGCAACCCATGGCCAGATTTGGGATCTGTCTTCCTGTGGCTGTCTCTCTTCATTTAATTTCCTTCCTGAGCCTGCAGGGTAAATCTCCTCCTCTGTTGCTATTTTTCTTTCTTTCTCTCAGGTCTTTGTTCCTGGGAGCCCAAGGCTCCCTCCCTACAGTAAGCTGTCAAGACAAGGAACACCCTGGCAGTGATGATTGATGGCAGATGAATGACTCCCAATGATTTTTCTTTGCGCCTGTGTTTATTTAGCAGGTTTAAGTTTCATTTAATCCCAAGGAAAAGTCCTAGATATGGACTAGAGATCCACAGAAAAAGCCTGCAGGCTTGGCTTGTGTGCCAGAAGCTCAAAGTTGCTGGATTCTGATTCTTATTTAACAGCACCTAGCCCACCCACTGGGCTCACTTCCTATTAATTCTCAGACATGCCCAGGGTTCTGGGGCCCTCGGTTCCCTGGTTCCCTCCTTACTGCCCAGAAGACAGCCACACACTCCTTGCTCTGTGCCCACTCATAGGGCAAACTGGGAAGTTCACAGACATTGCCTCACTGGTCTTATTAGGGCCACTTACCAGAGACAATAGGGTCTCAGACTCCAGGGACACCTGAACAAGTAAGTGCTGGACAGTCACATAGAATAAAGTGTATAACTGATGTTTCCAGTCCACAGGACAATGGAACCCACACAGCAGTGAGTGTCTGAGACATATTCTAATGTCCAGAGCATGGCCAGACTTAGCAAGTGGACTCCAACCTGGCACAGGACAGAGGTTTCACTGTGAACTGTGGTGACTGATGCCCCAGATGTCAAACAAAGGTACAAAACTTGTTTTCTGTTAACTAATCTAATCTTTAAAAGGTTTTGCTCTGGATAAAAAGCAACTTAGCAGCCCCACCAGCCCTTGACCTTGAAAACCTGACCAGTAATTTCTCCTGAGGTTTTAAAGATAATTAACAGCTTTATTTCCTTTTGATCCAGAAAACAAAAGTTCTCCTGGAAAGATTGTTTTTATATAGAAAACACAGCTAGACCAAAAGAAGTAGGCAGAAATCCTCCCACAAGTCTGCCACATCCAGGGAAACAACTACAATCTGCTTGTGAAGTTGGACTCCATTCTGCTTGCAAAGCTCAGCTGTATTTTCAGTCTTTGCTGTGACTTCTCAAGCTTTTGTAGAAAACGTGCAAGAGGGACACACACTTGTCAGCAAAGAAGTGCAGGGGAATCGCTCTGGTCTGTGTTGGAAGTGGATGGGAAAGTCAAGGAGAGTGTGATCGGATGGGCCAGCTTCCTAGGGAAAGGGAAGTGGGATGAGAAGCTGTCCTTGTGTCAGGAAGAGGGGAAGGGAAGGGCAATAAGCCACTGGGCCTCACACCACCTTGGCCAGCTCACATGTGTTCTGTGGTCACAACTTCTAATGGCCTCCTTTGGCCCCCAGGTCTGTGGAAATGGATGTTTACAGATCTAGAGTCCCTAGTTCAGTAGGACAAAGGTGACCAACCCAGCCCAGGAGAGTGACCATAGTGTTGTTAAATATCATCACAGTCATTTTTAAATGTTGGTCCCCTCCACTGAGGAATTCGCACGTATCTAACTCACCCTGGGATGATGTTAGGAGTACAAGACGGGCTTTCTTTTCCGGTCAAGTACTGTGACTCACTAAATCCTAGACTCACATAAAAGAAAAAACTGCTATGCCTTCTATTAACTTTACTCAGCTGCGTGGAAATTAGCTGGTTCTTCTCTGCCGAAGATGGTAAAGTGTGCAAGTTCAGAGCAGAAGTGTTGGAACTTTCGGTGCAATCAAGTAAGGAGATGCATTTCCAACACTCCATGAAGAGAAGACAAGCCCAATTTAGTCAGATAGCATACACGCACGCACACATACACCACAAAAACATCACATACCACACACACACGCGCGAGCACACACACACCACTGTGGGTGCAGTCAGACCAGTCTCAGGATAGTGCCACATACTAAGAAAGAGCTAGGACACCTGGAAGGCTTGGAGTTTGCTCAATGTCACCTCTCCGTTTGGCGCTCCAGCTTTCACTAAACACTTCTTTTCAGAGCTCGCCCTGCTTGTGGTGCATCTGGCTTTCAGTAACACCTTAGGTTCAATCTAGACGGGTTGCTAATCAAAGGGAAAGGGTATTGGATAAGGTCCCATTTCCCTCTCTTCAGGAAGTGAGGCTTGACATGGAAACTCCATGGAGGCCCCAGCAGTACAGAGACCAGATCATCTACAGTAGTTACTTGATGGACAAACGCTCCACTGATCGGTTTGCCTCCACGCCCCCCTTTCTCTCCATTTCCCTCTCCTTCCCCTCTTTTCCTCTTCCTTCCCTTCATTGCCCCTTTACTCTGCATTGCTCTCTAGTGCCTTCTAAATTAATCTCCCAAATACATTTATTGTCTCTATACCTTTGTTTCCTTCCTTCCTTCCTTCCTTCCTTCCTTCCTTCCTTCCTTCCTCCCTCCCTCCCTCCCTTCCTTCCTTCCTTTTCTCCTCCTCCTTCTTCTTGTCATCTGAGTACTGGAATTAAACATGTGTATCACCATGCCCTACCTATATCTTTGTTTCTTGACATTCTTTGGGGACACTAGTCCAGGGCACTGGCCAATGTGCTGACTGAAATGCTTTCTTCAGGACTCAATGTAGAACTTACCTCTTCCCATAATCCTTCCTTGTTCTCCCTGGCACCCAAGGTTGTGTCAGGAGTGTGTCCCATGAACTTCCTGCACAACAAGGTCCTCAACCCTATTTCTTAGCAACTAGAATGTCTCCAGAAAACAAGTACAAATGAGAGATGAAGCTGACCGTGCCCACTCCCAACCTCGTGGTTCACCCAAAGACTTTCATAAAGCTAACTCCAGCTCCTAGCTGTCCTGGCTTCACCTCTCATGGAGGTCCTCCTCCTGGGAAGGGCTTATCGATCAGTGCTCTCTGGGACAGAGATGTTGACAATTTGCCTTTTCTCAGAAACATGCAGCAAAACAACCTTTCAGATGTAGCCCAGCCTCCATTGCTCAACCTCGGTCTTTTTCCTGGAAACGTCTGATTGGAAAGGGATGTTAACTATTGATAAATCATTTCTCAAGCCACTTTGGACATATGGACCCAAGTGTACGAAGGACATGGACTCTAAACTTTGAGAGTTTAGTCTTCTCTTTCAGCAGATTCCTGCCCAGGAAGACATGAACCTATTTCTTTGCCCCAGGGACTTGTGCCTCCAAAGTGGCTTTAAATTAATGTCCCCAAGTACAACAGCATTAAGTCACATCTCTAGTTCAGACAAAAGTACCAGAAAAGATTTTCATGGGTCTGAACTTGAAATTACTATACCAACAAATGGCATCTGATTAACTCTTTGGCCTGAATCCAAAGTAAATGACTCCTGTCCATTGTATTCTCAAGTGAATGTGCCTCTCCCATGGCAGTGATAGTTGGGAGGCAGCAAAGAGCTGTTAAGTCATGGCAAGATTCCCTGGCTGCTTTCTGAAAACCTGTCCACCAGTTCCTCTTCAGGGCAGTTGCAGTCCCTGGAAACTGTAACAATATGAATGGAGATTAGTTTTCTAGAAACCAATCACAAAGGGAAAAAAAGCACAACAAAAATTGAGATGGTGCATGTGGAGTCTTTAGAAGAGAGATGGCCCCAGGCCTGCCAAAAAAGCACTGAGAGGTCTCAGCTGAGTGTGCAGGGCTGATAAACCCAGAAAGTCCTTTGCCAAAGCCTTTCTGTGAGGAGAGACTGTACTGACCTAACTTCCCGTGGACTTGGATAGATGACATCAAGACAATAGGAGACTCTGTGCTGAGACTCAAAGTTCTGGGTTTTCTGTGACAAGTGACAGGAAACACCAGTGTTTTAGGTGAGTTGGGTAGGTGACCAGTGGATTTCTTTTCCTGCAGCTTCACGCTACCAGGTTGGACCAATGTAACTAAGCTCTGAGCCCTGGTGGACACACACACATTTACACAGAGTCATACAGGTTGGAAACAATTGTCCAGTGACAAGAGGGTGGGGAAATACTAGAAAGACAATGGAAATATCACCCGTCCAGTTCACATTGTGCAAAGCCTGATCCAGGAAGAGGCTGAAGACTACTGTAAAGAGAAAGCCTAAGCAGGTGCTCGGAAAACAGCTGCCTCACACAGAGAGAAGCGCATATGAAGGACAGTGTGTTTACTAGAGTATTGTATTTACCTATAATGTCTCCTGGACCTCATTCATGCTCCCGCTGAATGTCTCATTCATACAAGGAATTCATTCTTCTCCCTGTCCCTACTATGCACTCAGACATTCTGTACAAACCGGAGCCTGATTCAATGTTGAATTGGGAAGGCTTTATCCTGACATTGTATAAACTGGTAGGTGAATACAGTGACCAAGTTAATGAAACTTTGGCTCTGTCTATCTGCCCCACATCTCACTTCCATCAATAAGGCACTTTACAGAAGTTAAATCTGTTGTGGCTTGGTCTGCCTCTTACTCAGGCAGAGTGAGAGAGTAAGCAAAGCCTCAGAAGGGGGTCTTTGTCTTAAATACAGCCAGACTGAGTGCCCTCCATCTCTTAAAGTCACCTAGTGAATTTGTAGAGAAGGGAGGTATAGACCTGGAAGGATTCTGGAAATCCTGCATGGGAGATAAGGAAAGGATGGACTGTGTCCACTGAGGTCTACTTAAGACACTCTGGGTTTGTTTGGATTTTTGTTTTGTGTGAGGCAGTGCCTCCCTATGCAGCCCATCCTTGCCTCAAAACTTACTGTGCATCCCAGGCTGTACTCAAATTCACGTACTCCTGTCTGAGCCTTCTGAACACTGGCATTACAGGCATGTGCCATCACATGCAGCCATCTCAGGCATTCCAACACAGAAAAGATGCCTGAGCTTTGCTTTTAAACTAATCACAATAAAATAACCCTCTTCGTGTAATAAATAAATGTCTCATCTTTTAAAAGTTAATTAAATATACTACTTGTATTAATCATGCATATTCATTGCATGCTTAATTACATAAACAAATGAGGTTTAGTGCAATATTTCTGAACACATACATTGTTTGCATGGATCAAGTCTATGGCAGGTCCTCTGTGTATCACAAGGCAGCTACTCTCTAAGAAACTCAGACTTGTATATGGCGAAAGAAAGACTATTCACAATGATCTGAAAAAGCCATTTCAGAACCTTGTCTACAACCATGAGCACATAGATTCCCTTCATTTACTTTAACCAAACTCAACACAACAGATGAACACAGTCAGATGGAAGAGGATTCAGCCATCTTTGTTAAGCCAATTATTCAAGATACCTGTAATTTTTTAATGTAATAATTGTTTTTCTCTGGAAAAATATAATTATCTTAATTATTTTTATGTAAAGGTACATTATTCATGTCAATATTGAGGGGGTTTATTATTGTTAATTTTTAGATAAATTATGCATAATATTTTATATGTCATGAGTACAGGTATTAAAATATGTCATTCAGGTAGACACAAGCTCTCCAGAGTCCTCACTTTTTACACTGAAAAGAGGTTCTGAACCCAGAGCTGTCCAAGTTTTCATTCAGTTTATCTTCAGAGTAAAGAATGGGATCCTCAGTCTACCAGGATGGAACCCAGGGCCTTCAGGATGATTGTCAAACGCTCTATCCCTGAGCTGTAACCTGCAGCCCCACATGTCAAGACATAGGGTACCTTCGGGAGTCCTAGAGGGGCTTCTGTCCAGCCTATCAGCCAAGTTCTGAGACTTTTCTCTTGACCAAAAGTTTGTAGAAGGCTGAGTCACGTGTGTACACTGAGGCAAAAAAAAAAAAAGGCATTACTAAGCCATCTCCCAAGTGACCCTCCTTTTTTTTTTTTTTTGCTTTGAAAGGGGGGTCCACTATGACGAGGTGAACACGTTAGGGAAGGGCAAGCTCGTGGAATCTCAAGGCCATCCTTCACCTGTGCTCAGCTGACTACAGGATGGTTATAATACCCACAAGCAGAAGAGAGCTGTGTAAAAGACTAAACGCAACACAGACCAAACAGGGCCCAGCTCTGCCCTGTGGAAAGAGCGCAGAGCTGTCCAGTGGCAGGATTTGCATCTGTTTGTGTTACCTGAGGTGGAGGAGTTGGAGCTGTAGGACTGTACCAGTGGGATGTCCTGCCCTTCCCCACTACTGGACCCTGCAGGGGGAGCATCCCATTTATTTGCTCCTCTGTGAGGACTAGAGTGGGGTGTAGCGTAAGCCCCACCCCCACTGATCTTGGAATATGGACTGGAGCTTTCAAACCATCTATCATCTGCTAGGCTTGTTGCAGTTGCTTGATGTGTTAAAAGAAAGCTTCCACCATGCAGTTTCTCTTATATGGTAGGGGTAATAAGCAGATGCCCTTGAAAGATTGCCGTGTGTATAAACCATGGGCAGACTGAGAGCTTCCAGGGGTGTTTGTATCAGAATCTAAGGATACCGAATGGTACCTGAGGATGGCAACTGCTGGAACTGCTCAGCTCTGCCAAGATGGGTGTTTTGTCCTCGAACTTGGTGATGCCAAGAAGCTGCTTTGCTCATGCAGTCTTGCTGACTGCAGTGAACCCTCCGAACTCTCACTTGGGTTATCCCCTTTAAAGACATTGTGCCAAGATGACACCCACCCTCTCCTGTGACTTCATCAGCACACCCCAGACCTTCGCAGCAGAGCTCGGCATCCTTGTAATATTTTAATTATCAATGAAAGTATTCTGTAATTATATAGATGATGCTTCCCCATATTTTTGGTATTTCTCTTCATAAAGCATTTAAATTGTAAGACAGAGAGGTGAAGATCCCTTGATTCTAAAGGGGGAAAACATATCCTTTGTGGACAGACAGAAGCCTAGATCTACATTCAGCAGCTTCCCTTGGGGAAACCCCAGTGTTTCATTCCCCAGACTTTTAAGACATGCATTTGCATACCTGTTTAACAAAATTCATAGTGTCTTCTAAGCCATGGATTTTGAAAAAGAAAATTGTTCCAAATGTAAATAATGGGAATATAACAGAAAAAAATATCATCATTACTGTATACGTGTAACTTGGTGTTACACAGTAGCTAGGCTTAATGAGTCTGTCCTTTATGGATGGTTTCATTTTCAGAAATGTGGTAACTTGTTGAAAGTCATGTTTAATTTTTCCAAAAAAATGAGAAAAGAAAATGAAAATAGATGAAAGGGCAAAGGAGAGTAGAGGAGAGGAGAGGAAAGGAGAGGAGAGGAGAGTATATCTTCCGCTTCTTGACCCTAAATACATACCTAATAAATGTTAATTTCTTTCCATTCACCCCAAATTCATGTGCTTTTTTCCCCTTTAATTTCTTTTCTCTGGCCATGACTGTCACCCAGAATTAAATATTTGTGATGATATAGACCTAGTGACTGGGTCACAGAGATAAAAGATGCTGAATGCTCTGGCTCCAAGTGAGCAGTTGATGGATGAATCCCTGGTCTGGGGAGTGTGCTTTAAAAAGATACACCTGCCTACAGGTGGCTAAGCATAGATCTGCTTCTATACAAGGTACAGCCATAAATCAAAACGAGATAAAAGCATTTAAAGCCAACAAAGCAGGCAACATTTTTGAGTAATTGAGCCTCGTTTTAAAAAGCAAAAAATGTCTGTGTTAGTCTTCGCCTTTCAAACATTATTCTCTGTTTGGTTAAGCTATGCAAACACAGGGGCTCTGATGTAAGCAAGACTTTTTCTTTTTGTATGTTGTACATAAATGTCTTTAATCTTTTGAGTTAGGAATTTATTGGTTGAGTCTTTATGAGTAAATTCAGCAAAGCTCTGAAATGCCTTTTTTTCCTCCAAAAAGAAAGCGAGGAGGGAGGAGGCGGGGAAGGGTCAGTGAAGTTTAAAACAGAAGGACCAAACTGCAAATGAAAAGAAAAGAATAAAAGGATTTGTCTGAAACAACAGTGGAGGTGCAAGTCCAGCTGACTTTTGTCCAGCTTAACCCTGGGCCCAGGTGAATGCGCCTTGGGTCAGACAGGGAAAGGGGACTTCGGTGAATTTGACCAGTTACAGCAATTTCAGTCACAACAAACAGAACAAGCCCAAAGCCCCACAGTCAGACCTCACAGTCACCTGGCCCTGTGCTCGGTTCTCTGTTTGTGCTCTTAAAAAACAAAACTGCTAGTAGAAAGAACATAAACCATGGATTCTTGAAATTGGCCATTATTCTAGAAAATTTCAAAGACTGACTTTCATTTAAGGTCTGTAGTGTTTCTAAGAGCTGCTACAAAAAGAACCACACACGGAATGGCTCTGGGCACATCCCACCTGGGACCCACAGGCTGCATGTGGCAAAGGAGAGCTATGAATGCAGCCCAACATGAAACTGTAAACTTACTTAAGACACCATGAGATTTGTGTGTGTGTGTGGTTTCTTTTTTTTTAACTAGATTGTGTGAGACTCATGTGTGAACTTACAAGTGGAAAGTTGCTTTTCAGCGTCAAAAAGTTCATCTTGCCTGGGCCTTAAACAACATACATTTAGTGTCCCACCATATTGAAGGTCAAAATCTCAGAATCAGGTGCAAGATAATTGATCTCTCCTGTGGGCACCATGCCTTACAGCAGCTTGCAGGAGCTTGCTGGCCTTCTTGGCACTCCCGGCAGCTATATCATTAGGTCTCCACCTTTGTGCCTGTGTATTGTCATATTGGATTAGGGACCTGTCCTGCTCCAATGTAAACTCATCCCTGCTAACCAGCAGACACATGGCACACACGTACAGCTCACACATATACAACCTCACATATCCTAATCCATCAGATACAACACACACACACATATATGCTGTCCATCCCTATGCCCACCATATACACATGACTGTCCCACATATGTCACCTAGCGTAAAGACAACTCACGCACATACAGCCTCACATCTCCCCACCCAGAACTCCCACACACACACACCAGGAGATACAGATGACTGTCCCATATATGCAATCCAGCACACACGCAATACACACATACGGCCTCACATCTGCTCACCGAACAAATGCGGCATGCACCTTAAGCAACAGATTCACACACATGACTACATGAGTCACACACACCCACATCCAGCAGATACACATGACTGTCCCATACATGCCACCCACCACACACACAACTCATACATGATTCATGTCATACCATCCTGCAGACACACAGGACACACACACACTTCATATCCCCACACCTAGCAAACAAATGACTCAATAAGTGCCACCCATCCCACACATACTTCACACACTTAAGCACCTCATTTCCCTCCAAACATCACACTCTGCCATCCATCAGTCACATACTTCTCTCTCTCTCTCTCTCTCTCTCTCTCTCTCTCTCTCTCTCTCTCTCTCTCTCACACACACACACACACACACACACACACACACACACTTACTTCTTTTCCCACCAAATAGCATGCACATACACATGCACAAATACACAACCTTCCCATGAGCCCTCCCTCTCATGTGTAATAGTATTTTAATTATAATCTTATTGTCACTACACAAATTTAACCTAGTGTAATGCCAATTATTTAACCTAGTGTAATGCCAATTATTTCTATTTACTCTTCACTTTTCTTAAGTGGTCCTGATATGCTGTGTCTGATTCATTTTTGTTACACAAACACACATCACACACACACACTGGTGCCACTTGCAAGGCCAACTCATGGAAACCCAGAGGAGTTAACCTGGATGTGCTAGAACTGGATTGCACCATGGCAGAGCAATCAGGATGAAAGCCTGCATAGCAGCAGAGCACCAGAGACCTCGTGAGGGAAGGTGGGATGGACCTTTGTCACTGACCCCCAAGATGCCAAGGATGTACTGCCCTGCCTGCTGGAGATGCGGGTTGCTGCATACAAGCTGACTTCATAACAGTGACAGTAGCAAGTGAGCCACCCCAGGAAAGAGTCCAGCCAACCCTAGGGAGACTGGAGCAGTACCACCCAGAGACAAGCAGCCAGGCTGAGGGTTGAAATGCCATCTCACGAGGAACCAACTGCGGGTCTGCAAGCTGGAGTGTGACAGAGCCGAAGCCACGCTTCAATAATGGACCATTAGGTGTATTTAGGTGGAAATAGCCTCACATTTTGCAAACAAGCCAGGTATGTGTGGTCTGCCTCATCGGAAATTCTGCACACAGCTTGATGCGCTCACAAATTCACAATTCAGAATTAATTGGTTTTTAGGCTCTGCATTTAGGTCATCTTTCCCAGACACCCCATTTCATGTGGTGAAAAGAAATTAAGTCAATTTTCCCCCTGCCAGACCCTCGGCTCTCATCTCGCAGGCCCGGCGTGCCGCCCCGCTGCACGCACTGGAGGAAGACAACCTTTAAAGGCATTCTCATTATTTCTCAGGGAGATGTCATTAAGTACTGTAAACATGTCCTGAATGAGTCCATGTCACAAAGACGACAGAGTGTTTATAGAATAAAAACCTGTGAGCATGGGTGCCAAAGTAAGAGAAAATAGGAAAGAAAGGAGAGAAAGAGGGAGGTTTTTGGTTTGTTGGTTTTTTTTTTTTTTTAAGAATGGAAAGGAAAGGTCATCTTGACCAGTAAGGTGATCTGAAGGTGTGAACCATAGGAAGTCCACCCAGATGAGCTCTGGTCACAGAGAAAATCAGAAATGGGATCAATCTGACTGGGGTCCATTCTCCCACTCCCCAGCCCATTACCAGCCCACCATAACCATTTTCTGCTCAGAATTCATACATGACAAACATCATAAATTGATCGTCCATCTGCACCTCTGAATGCAAACTTGACCAGAGTCCTTGGCAAGAAAGTAGTCAAATCAGCTGTTTTATGTTGCAATTAAACTCGCTGATGTTTCTGTGTGAGGGTGATATGGGGGTGTGGGATGGGGGTGCTCCTTTTACAACCTATGACACTGCTCAAACAAATAGAATTGTGCTCAAAATGAACTGAACACACGCCTCATTTGCTCTTTGTTTGCAATGTTGGTTACAACCAAGCCTAGAGGCCAAGATCCTCAGTACTTGACCTCCCCACCCAGAGTCTGACAATTAGCTCACAGTCCTGTGGGCAACATGCAATGGACTGAAGAGGATCGATGTGTTCACTTCCAGGGAGGAATGACATCACCATGGCTTGTTTGGCGGTTTCATCTTTGTCCCCTCATTTAGATACCAAAAGGACCTGAAGTACGTACCCACGGCATCAGGCTTCAGCCAGTGATTGGCAGTATAAACATGTAAAAGCAATGTTACCTTGTCTTGGGGTGGCCTAATGATATATCTATTAGCATTCACAGGGCCAGGCCGACAATGCCCACTGGACAGCTATGAAATAGCATGCCTTTGGGCTTCTCCTCTCCCTGCTCTATTCCTCTCTGGGAACATGTTCTTAACATATTATCACGTGTCTGTGAATGTTGACTCTGGACACACAGAGCTGTGGATCTTACGCTCTTATAATATACCAGGGAGGTCTTGACACTGTAGGTGGGCGATACCTGCGCCTGGTGCTCCACTTTCCTGTTTCTCTCAGGGTTTTGCATTAGGCTGTGTCTTGTACCATGGAGAACCAGAGACTGGAACCTCAGAGCTGCTCTAATGAATTCTAGTAATGTACTCCCCTCTCCCTTATGCTTGCTCTCTGTTCTGCAAGTGAGAGGCTCCAGGCAGGCCTTGAGCCAAGAGACTTTATAAAACAATGTTCCCAAACCGACTGATGTGAGACCATTGGAGCTGACCCCAAACCTAACAGGATGAACTGTGAAGAGAAACTATAAAAGACTTCACATCTCTGGTGATATCATCTGGAAACAGTTTTAACCTCCCAAAATTCAATCAAGAAGACAAAAACAAGCTAAACTGATATAAAACGGTCAATGGGATCCTCTTTGGTTTGCATACAAAGCACTTACATATGTCAACCTCAGGTCTGCGAACACAAAGAAAACTCAAGACCCAGACAGATTCACTGATGAATTCTATAAGACATTTAAAGATGAGCTAGCACCAAAACATTTCAGACTATTCCGTAAAACAGAAGATGAACCCTTCCAAACTCACCTTATAAGGCCAGTATTACCCCAAACCTAAACCAGATAAAAGCTTAATGAAAAACTATATTTACATATTTTACATACATATAAATATATAATACATATAAAATAAATACTCTATTAAGTATTATACCATTATATGATATATTATTTTATTTATATTATATATTATTTTAAATGTATTATATGTGACAATGAATAATATGTAATAAATATGTATGTATTAGGTCAAGTTCCCTAATGAACATATCCATGAAAATTCTCAATAAAACACCAGAAAACAGGATTTGGCAACATATTAAGAAGATAATATATGTGGGTCTTTTTCCAAGACTACAAGAATGGTTCAACATATATATGCCAATAAATGTAATACAGTGCATAAACTCAAGGACAGAAATCACACACTCATCTTAATAGTACAGAAAAGAGTTTTGTCAAAATTCATCAACCTTTCATGGTAAAAACGCTGAAGAAACCAGAAACTGAATAAAAATATCTCAGCATAATAAAGGATATATATGACAAATCTATAGCCTACATACTAAATGGAGAAAACTCAAAAATATTTCCTTTAAAATTAGCAGTGAGACAAGGCTCTCTACTCTCTTTGTTCTTGTTCAATACAATGTTTCAATTTTTATTATTTTTTAGTTTTTACATTATGCAAGTGTCTTGCCTGCCTGTATTATGTGTATGTGTACTATATGAATGTCAGGTACTTGTGGAGATCAGAAAAGGGCATTGGATCCCCTGGAAGTGGAGTTACAGATGGTTGTGAGCCACCATTCAGATGCTAGGAAACAAACCTGGGTCCTCTGGAAGAGCAGCCAGTGTTCTGAGCCACTGAGTCATCATCTCACCCCCATGTGTTTCAAATCTTAAAATAATAAGTCAAGAAAAAGAAATAAAAGGGATACAAATAAGAAATAAAGAAGTCCAAGTGTTCCTATCTCAGATGTTATGATCCTTACTTAAAATACCCTAAAGACCCAGAAAACCCTTAGATCTAATAAATACTTTCAGCAAAATAGCAGGATGCAAAATCAATATATAAAAACCAATTACTTTTCCATATTTCAATAATGAACTTAATAAGGAAGAAATCTATCAAAAAAGCCACTTTTAAAAATCCTCAATAGTTTTAAAAGTAAAATATCTAGGAATAACCCTACAAGGGAGCACATGACCTCTACAATGAAAACCCTAGCACACTGAAGGAAAAAACTGAAGAAAAACACAAAAAATTAAAAAGATCATATGCTCATGGATTGGCAAAATTAATATCATAAAGATCATCGAAATATCTCTATCACCAAAAGTAACCTACTGATTCAACACAATCCCCATCAAATTTCCAGTGGCATTCTTCACAGAAGTATAAAAATAAATCCCAAAATTTATAGGAAGTGATGAAGGATCCTGAATAGCCAAAGTACAAAAATCAGTTCTGAAGATACCACAATACCTGATTTCAAATTTTTACTAAAGAGCCATAGTTTAAAAAACAAAAAACAAAAACAAACAAACAACAGTCTGGGTGGTGGTGGACATACCTTTAGTCTCAGCATTTGGGAGGCAAAGGCAGCGGGATCTCTGTGAATTCGAAGTCAGCCTGCTCCACAGAGCAAGTTCCAGGACAGGTTCCAAAGCTACACAGAGAAATCCTGTCTTGAAAAACAAAACAAACAAAACAAAAAAGCAGTCTGCATAATACCAGCACAGAAACAGATGTGAAGATCAATAGAATAGAATATCCAGAAATAAATCCATATAATTATGTGTGTGTGTGTGTGTGTGTGTGTGTGTGTGTGTGTGTGTGTGTGTGTGTTAAGGGTTAGCAACCAGTATATATAAAGAATTCAAAAGTTTAATAGCAAAACATAAATCACCCAGTCAATAAATGGGAAACTGAATTGAGAAGATAGCTCTCAAAGGAAGAAATAAATATGCCTGATAAATATTTGAAAAACAATTCAATATTCTTAGCCCTTGTGGAAATGCAAATTGAAAGTACATCATGACTTCTCACCCTAGACAAAATGAGTACCATCAAGGAAATGAACAGCAAGTGTAAGGGAGAATGTGGGACAAAAGCCTTACGCACTGGTGGTAGAACTGTAAACTGGTACAGATGCTGTAGGGATCACTATGGCATGAAAACAGAAGTGGAACTCTGGAGGAGGTAGAATATCAGTGGGAGGTGGGGGAAAACGCCAAGAGGGTAATAAAGAGAAGTAAATATGAGAAAAATATAACTACATGTGCATAAAAATGTCATAAAAACCCATTGTTTAATATACTAACTGAACAAGAATTTATTTTTTAAATGAAGTGATTAACAACTTTCCCTATCTTTCCAGGCCTATGTTCTCTGGTGCCAGAAACTGGCCCATCACATACTGAAGGTGACACATGATATTCGCTCAAGACTTACTCTGTAAAGCCATGGAGCCTGTCTAGTAGCCAGGCAATTTGAGTACCCCTATCTTCAATGTGATCTTCCTGAAAGCCCATCCTGCTCTGTGACAGAACATAGCTTAGTGTCAGAGCTGCATTTATTTATCTACAGGCTGAAGTCTAGGACCTTCCTGAAGAAACTGTTGTGGGAAAGGCAGGAATCTCTTAAAGAAAGTTGATGAAACTTATAGCAGATTCTGAAGTGGTCTGTGTGAGTCTTCTCTTGCTGCAGTAACAGGCTATCTCAGTGGTATAACTCACATATTTCTTTCTTTGTTTCTTAACTCAATGTTGGTCTCAGTGGAATGTTGAGACATGGTGGATAGCTTCCTCTTATGGAGATTCCAATGGAATACTTATTTATTTTCCTTTCTTTAGTTTCTAGAAATCCTTCTGATGTGTGGTTTCGCTCTGTATGCTGTGAATATGTCTTATTTCCATTGGTTAATAAAGAAGCTCCTTCAGTCTATGGCAGGACAGAATAAAGCCAGGTGGGAAATCTGAACAGAGATAGACAGAGTAGGCAGAGTCAAGGAGGTGCCTTGCAGCTGCCAAAGGAGAAAGACATCAGAACCTTACCAGTAGGCCACAGCCTCATGGTGATACACAGATTGATAGAAATGGGTTAATTTAAAATGTAAGAGCTAGCTAGGAATATTCCTGAGCTATTGGCCAAACAGTTTTTAAATTAATATAGTTTCTGTGTGATTATTCTAGTCTAAGAATGAAAGAGCAGTCCCTGTTCACAAAATGGCACTCAACATTCAGCATAAAGCCTAAGAAAGCATAAAAAAAGGACTTCTAGGCCCACAAAAATGGGAGTCAATTGGAGCTTCTTGGTAGCCACATATTTTCAGAGAGGCTCTGTTTTGTGGTGGAGAACAGAGGCATGACTCCTTTAAGAGAAGGCTTCCTGACTCAGTATTAGCAGCAAAAACTACAGGACTTCTTTAAGAAATGGCTTCCTGGTTCATGTTGGCAGCATGAACAGCTCTGGCTCTTTTGGGAGGTCCTGCACTTAAATGGGGTTTGTGAGCAACTTATTAAAATTGCTTTATGGAAACACAGACCTGCTGCCACCCTGGAACTAGGGTGGTGAGCATGGCTTGCAGAGTTGGTAAACATATTTATGCCATGATGGACTGGGTTGGAGCCAACAGGCAGGGCTGTAGAGTTGATCCTAGTCACACCTGCTTAGCATTTAAAAAAAAGCACTCCTGGTCAGATAATGATTACAGATATGCAATAAAGACAGATTTAGACAAAAATAAAGCTCTGACCAGGTCACGATAGGTTTAAAATTGTACATAGGCTTAGGAGAGAGTAGAAAAAGAGTATAGACACTTATAAAAAATAAATAGATTTAAAAATAAAACAAAGTCTTTAAGAGACAGTAAAAGTAATATAAGAGAGTACAGACAGTCATGGATTAAAGGAAGAAATAAAAATAAACGTCCCAAAGTTTGATTATACACAGAGAGTCTGGATTATGTATATTATTGTGTTCTTTGAATTTTTTTTTTTTGACTGCAGAGAGACATTTGATTCTGGGGGCTGCTAAGTTAAACCAACATAAGGCTATCTTGACTTCAAAATTTAAATCTAAGGATATGTTGTTTTGGAAAAGAGATTATCCTTTTTTCCACAGAAAATGAAAACCCATGAATTCCCTTCAGGCTAATGTGGTTTGATGGAACAAGACCCCCCCAAAAAAGTCTTTGTGAACTCTAAAAATGCTTCATCCAACAAATAGCAGGAACTAGTTTGGAGAAAATAATGCCCAAATTCCGAAAATGATTGTTTATGAATGTTTGTTTTCATTTAAAGGGAGATATGATATAGAAATAAATACTTTATGTTAGTATGAATCTTGGTCTATTGATACAAATTTAAGGTAGATTTTGTTACACTGTGTATATATATTTCTGTTCTTGTTTAAGGTATTGTGCTTGTGCAGCTCATTTAAAATGTAATCTATAATAATTAAACTTTTAATTACTCTAGTTAGGTTTTCTAGATATACAGAGATTCTTTCAGCTAGATAGATAATCTTCCACACTTCAAAGACCTACAGAATATGACATTTAAAAGGTTTTTAAAAACTTAGACTTTTCCCAACAGTGAAACATGTCTGCTTCTGGCTGTACCAATTACTTCAGAGAGGTTAATGGACATTGAAGAAACTTTTTACAGAATTTGCCTTCAATGTGATAAGGCTATCCATTCAGGCAAGAAACTGCTCTTGTCTGGACTGCCTAATGGTATGTTGAATGAACTGGATGTGTAGAACCCACAGAAAAGTGAATGCTGAACTTCGAAACAAATGGAATGGTCCTTCAGGGTTCCTTCTCCACAGAGGAAATTGCCAGACATTCTGCAGGACACAGAAGAAAGTGACTGACAAACTGTCAATATAGGCAAAACAGTCTTTCAAATTTCCTGCTTCATGGAAAAGTCTGCCAGATACTATGGGCCTATAGGCCAAAGTTGATTGCCCCAATGTTGCAAATGAGACTTTGGGTGATTGCCCAGGTAGTCAGTTGTCTCTGTCATTTCTTGCACCTTTTGGAAGTTGCTTGATTGAACTTCCTATTTACTCAGGTAATATTATTTCCCTTGTCAGGTCTTTAATGGGGTTGAAGACTAGATAGTCATAGTTACTTTCCTCTCATGACTTAGCCAAGCCATTTTTATACTTGATATTTGCTCTTATCATGTATAGTTTTGTATTAGACTTAGAACTCTCTGATTTAGACAAAAGGGGGAGGTGTTGTGGAAACTCCTTCAGCCAATAGCCTTTAAGATACCAGCCCACTTTGGGCATGGTCTCATGTACTGTAAGTACAAATGAAAAGTGTGCACAGTTCCTTTTTTCTGCTGGATTCAGTTCCAGTTCCCAGTGCATGCAGAGGACTGCAGATCGCTACCCTTACTATGTGTTTATCCCCAAATAAATAAACTTTTGTTATACTCCATTCAGGCTACTGTGGAACTCTTTGGTACAACTACATTCTTCCACATTCAAAGCCCAAGAGCGGGTGATGAACATTTCGTCCCTCCTCCCCTCTGTTCTCCAGAGTCACATCTACCTCTGAACTGCCTCTCCTCTACCTATAAGCACCTTGTGGTTACAAGGAGCCTATCTAGATTGTATAAGATCACCTCTGTGAGTGAGTTTCCTAGCAACCTTAATTCCATTCACACTGTGACCTTTGGCCTTGTCATGTAGCACAGTCACATTTTGGGGGCTGTAGGTATCCTTGGTAACATGTTTTACTTACCTTCAGATCTTTGAGTACTCCCCTAAATAAAAACAAAACCACATCAAACATATTCTTTTACGTTCTTGCTGAATCTCTGCTTTACGGCAGTTGTTGTGCTTAGACAGGAAGATGTAATTACAAGCAAAAACAGTATAGTGTGGCAGCCGTCTTGGTTTCCCCGGGCCTGGCATTGTCCTAAATTCAAATTTTCATACTTAAAACTAAAACATGTAAGGGACTCTGGGACCCATTGGACACCATCTCTGTGACTAAAGACTTCACAGTGAGACACAATGAAAGGCAGCCAGGGGGCATAGGGGTAGCCCAGGGCCGAGTACATGCCTACCATCTGTAAGGCTGAGGGCTTCATGACACTGAAAAACAAAAGCAAACCAAACTGAACTACAAGCAGACTTTTGATCAACTGCAAGTTGTTCTCGATGCACCTGTAAAGGAAAAAGATGCACAGAAAACAAGAGCTCCCCCCCCACTTTGCTGCCAACCTCACCAACACCCTTTGAATAACACTGACTCTACTCCAAATGCATCTCAGACATTGTCTGTGTGCTACGCATTTTGCCCTGTGTGTGTGCAGGACCCACAGAAAAGTGAATGCTGAACCATTTAGCCCTGTCTAAACCTCAGGATAACCCCAGGAATGGAGGGCGGTAGTTGCCTGGAATTTTCAGACAAGAACACAGAGAGGGAAAAATCACTTGTCTAAAATTACAGAACTAATGTGCCCAGTTCACCCAGACAGACCCTGATGCAAGAGGGTCTTATGGCAAGCCATAAGCCATAAGCAAGTCAGTAAGAAGGAAAAGAGGAGAAGATTGGAATGGGGATATCTCAGGAAAAGGTAATAGGACAGTGGCTTCATGCTGATCAAGCAGCAGAAGTAGGTAGTGAGGTACATCAGTTTCTTCCATTATGATGTAGAGTTCATGCCTCCACTGAACCCCTTAGGTGACAAGCTTCAAGACCCTCTTAGGGTATGCACAACCCCTGGGCATTTCTGGATCTTTCTACTGTATAGGAAAAAGAGTCACAGGTATTGGCTGTTGGAAGAGAAAGCATTCAGCATCCAGGAAAGGAAGACAGCACTAAAAAAGGTGACCTGAATATGGAATCTACCCTGGTAAGGTCCAAACAAGCTAAGTTAAACTTCTATTCTCATTATCTTCCTGTGTTTAGAAATTGTCTTAACACTTAAAGCTTTTGCTTTTGTTTTCTTGGTTTTTCTTTTACATGAGTACTTCTTGTCCACCAGGTCAGTGTGATGCCAATATTAAATTGCTAAGTATTTAGGCACTCAGAGTCAGCACAGCTATTTTGCACTTGCATCTTTTGACAACTGGTTTGCTAATAATGGAGAGACAATTAGCAGGTACTGATAAAAATATGAAGATTAAATACCACTCTCTGAAACCAGTCATTTTCCAAATGGCTTTAAGGCATCATAATGCTGTTTTGAATTTCTATTCACACATACCTTTAACCATGACAATGCTTTTGTGTAAATGAGAGAATAGGGTGTGATACTGTCTTTTCAGAATTGCCGGGACCTGGTAACTCCTGATTCCAAACTTCATCAGACCTTGATCTTCACTACAAATATGATGTTTTTGCATGACCTTGGATCTTTAGTACCTCATAAAATGGGTCTTTTATGGGTTCCAGATGGAAAGCGTAAAATTAATAATTCCTTGTAGATGAATGCCCACATGTTTTGCACATACTCCCAACATGTGCTTTGCTCATAGTGCCACTGATTTAAATGTAATTAACATCTAAGTGATGCATTGCTGCTTCTGAATTCCAAACTATAGAGGGCATTTTTTGAAATAGATATTTAATGTTGCTATCAAAAAGCCTGGGGAAGAAAATGATCTCTCAAGTGGTGAATAAGGATCACCTGTCATCTGTGTGTGAGAAGGCTATGTACTTTTGGAGTAAGGCATTCTTCTGTCCCAAAATAAACACACACACACACACACACACACACACACACACACACACAAAACCAATGAATGGTCAAAAACCATGCATTTGTGTTACGTAGGACAGAGTTTAACTGTAAGTAACAGAGATCTAAAACTGTTAACCTAAGTGAGAAAGCAGTTTATCGTCCCCTCATGAGCATTCAGGCTCTGCTCCATATATTCTTTGTGGTCCTTTTCAGCTCACTAACTTATCGGCTATTTCCATGATATGGTTCTTTCTTTATAATCTAAGATGGCAGTAGCCAAGCAGGATGACAATGTATGGCATTTATTTATTTGCTTGTTTGTTTGTTTGTTTGTTTGTTTGAGATATACTATCAGCATGTATCACAGGCTGATCTTGATCTCTCTGTTCCTCCTATCTCTACTTATCAAATACTGAGATTACTGGCAGAAACCACTGTGCCCTGCTCAGATCTTTCAAGGAAGGATTTACAAGCATCAACTAACTCTTCACTTTAGATCTTATTGGCCAGACTCTAGTTACACGACCGTATCCAAAGGATACTGGGAAATGTAGTTTTTTTATATCAAAGACCAAGACCCTGCATCCAGGAATTGATTGTTATAGTAGGTAAAAGCAAATGGATTTCTGGAAAGAAAAACAGCCTCCTCTCGAGGATCTGCGGTAATTCCTGTGGATATCCTTATCTTAGTTAATTTTGGTAAGGATTATTGGCCGTCTTCCCTAAATTGAAAGGAATTTCCTTTTGCTTTTCTCGCACTAATTCCAGGACAGGGATTAAATGTGAGATCAGTTGTAATTCGGAATAAAGGCTTTGGAGCCGCGAGAAATCAGTCTATGCTGGATCCCTTCATCATGGTGGGGTTCAGAGAGAGATCATTTTTATTTGCCTTGGAAACAGAGACAACATCACCAAGGCTGCGCGTCTCGTCCCTGCAGCCCCGTGTTGAGGTTTAAATCCCAAATGTTCCCTGCAAGCTCACATTTTGAATATCTGTTCCCCATCTGCTGGTGTTAATTTGAAGGTTGTGTCATGAGTCACAGCCTCGTTCCTCTGTGCCGGTCAGGCTGTCTCCCTAGCTCAAGCCAACCCTGCCTGGTGTTGCATCTTTGCTCTCTGGCTTTTTAGGACCTCTCCAGTTGCTGTCTAATACTGAATCACACTCCCACCTATCTGGAAATTCTCCTCAGCTCAGAAAAATAAAAGAACCAACAAGTATGCTCCTCTGGAACAACCATGTGCTCTCTGGTACAAGGTCATTTAAATGGGTGGCCTGGAACCAGAGACTGTGGCTTCCAACACAGGTTCTCCCAGGTCTTTTGACCAGCAACAGTGAAAACTGGCAACTTGCCACAGGTGCTTCAAATTCTTGGTTCCCAACCTAAGAACCTTACCTGGGCTACGTATTCTAGAAGCAGGGCCTAACAAATCATGCTTCAACTTGTCCTCCAGAGGACTCCTAGAAAGTTGGAGAACCCCAGAAGGTATAGACAGGAAAACATTCTCTAAGACTGTCAGGCTAGTCTTAACTCCTAACAACCCCAAACAACGCTTGCACACTCTTTCAATCTATTCCTGTGGCTACACTGGGGCTTACCTTAACATAGTTTTCCAGTTTTGAACTTATGCTTTTGAGAGACGCATACTGTTCTTGAGACTTTTAGAGTATGTTAAATATTAAATACTAATGTTGGCAAAACTTTTTCTTCTATGCCCTAGCACTTCAGCAAAAACATTTTTAAAAACGGTTGTTCAACTTTTCTGCTACGTGACCTAGAAAAGACTCCAGCTGCTGTAGGTGGATCTGACTCCACAGCAGGCAATAAAGGTCTTGCTAACCCGCCTTTATTTGCTCTCTGCTCAAGATAAACATTTATCACTGGGTGTATTGATTAACACCATATCACTTTCCTCCCCACACTTTCACAAAGGAAGCAGGCTCCCTTTGGGAACACAACCCTTTGTGGGGCTCACAAGAGCCCCACTGTTATGTTGGCTATGAAGGTGTGGGACTCGCTGTGCCTTGAAGAAAGACCAACCAACATCACAAGTTGGTTTGACTATTAAAGGATGTTTATTCTTAGGTTAGCCTATGCAGGAGCAGAATGCACACTATCCGGGTGAAGCATGAAGACGCAGTAGGAAACAAGGGACACTGTAAACTGTCACAGCCACTGATTTCTTTCCCATTCTGCCCTCTTCCTAGCCACTAGCAGCTTTTAATTTGTTCTCCTTTTCTTTCATTTACATTTGAAGAGTGTTACATATATAGAATTACACATTATTGGATTTTTTGAAGATTAAATTTTTCTACTTCAATATAGTTCTCTGGAATTCATGTAGGTTATTGCATCCATCATTGGTTTTCATTTTTTATTTATTGCCAAGTAGTATCCTATGATATGGTTTATCACATTGTACCTAATAACTCACTCTTCAAAATGCATGTAAATTGCGTCAGCTTCAGGCTGTTTTGAATGACACTGTCATTTGCACAGAGGTGTTTGTGAGAATATAAACCTTCATCCCTCTAGGTAGAAACGTCCAAGAACTCAACTGCTGATCGTTGGTGGTGACATGTTTACTTTACATTTTTATTGTTTTAGATTTGTTTATTTTGCTTTATGTGTATGGTTAGTTTGCTTGTATGTATATAAGTGCATCATGCACAAGGCTGGGGCCTGTGGAAGTCGGAAAGAGGGCACTGAAGGCTCTAGAAGTAGAGTTACAGATGGCTTTGAGTCCAGGTCCTCTGCAAGAACAGATGCCTTTAACCACTGAGCCATCTCTCCAGCCCCATGTTTAGTTTAAAAGAAGCTATTCAGCTGTTTTTCCAGATCAGCTGTACCACTTGACCATTTTACCAACAACTTCAGACTCAGTTTCTCTACTTTCTTGCTTGTATTAGATATTGTCACCTACCTTTTCTCACTCTGGTTATAATTAGCATCTCCAATGCCGATGATTTCCCTCCATCCTGATTATCTTTGCATATGCTTATATTTAATATGCATAATCTTCTATGAAACGACGCTTCATATCTGTTTTTTTTTTAACAGGATTGTTTGGGAAGGTGCTGCTACTAAGATTGGAGGGGATATATAAATTGCCTTAAGTCATCATTTTGTAGCTCAGTCTCTAGGAGTCTTTCACCAAGTATAAGTTTCTATCTTTATGCTGTCTAGTGATGTTTTCCTTTTACAGATCATACGTCAGGTATCACATCTAAGAAACATTTGCCTCATCCTAAATCTTTGAAAGCCCATCTACATCTTCTTCAGAAAGGGTTGTAATTTTACATTTAAGTCCATAATCCACTTCAAGTTAATTTTTGTCTAAGGTTTGAAACTCAGGTCACAGTGCAGTTTGCCTCAGGATGTCCAGTCGTTTAACACTGTCTTCCTCTACTGATAACCTTTGCAATTGTGTCAAAACGTCAGGGGCACATTTTTGTGGGTCCACTTTTTAGGATTTCCACCGCTATGGATTTTTATCTGTAGATCCCTTCAGCAGTTCTAAGGAATCTTAATTATTGCAGTTACATAGTAAGGTACTGAAACATAAAAAACTCAATCCTCCACTTTTTTTTTCAATAGAAAATTTTTTATTATTTTAGTCCCTTTGCCTTTCCTTGTCAATTTTAGAGAAATGCTACATTAGTTAAAATATTGCTGGAATTTTGATAAAAACTATATTAATCTTTTGTACACACTTGGAGAAAATTGGTATCTTTATAATACTTAATCTTCTCCTCCATAAACATTATGTTTCCTCTATTTATTAAAGTCTTCGTTGATTCCTTCACTGGCATTATGGGTTTGGTAGCAGAGATACCCCGTACCTGTTTAATTTAATTCCTCACTTTCTTCCTTCTTTTCTTCCTTTTTTTAAACAAGCACTCATTATGTAGCTCAGGAAGGCCTCAAATTAATCTTCTCACATCTATCTCCCAAGTGTTAGAATTACAAGTTTGCGCCACCCTGTATGGTATGCTTAAATCTTTCTTTTTTTTTTTTTCTGCAATGATAAATGTTACTATAGTTTAACTTTGGTGCCCATTTGTCCATGACTAGAACAGAGAAACACAACTAATTTTTTTCTTTGCTTTTCTCATGCTCTGCCTTGATTAGCTCGCTAAGAAATTTCTTGCAAATTCCTCAGAAATTTCTACAAAACATGGTGGTGTCTCATGAGGGAGAGGGAAGTTTTGGCTCTTTCTGGTTGATATGATTTTTATTTACTTTTCTTGCCTTATTAAACTGGCACAAAGTTCCAGGGCCATATTAGCTATGGGTGGTGACGGATACCTCCACTGTGTTTCCAGCGATAGGGAGGGGCTCAGCCTTGCATCATCAAACACAGATAGAGTCAGGTGTGCGCTTCTACAAATGGTCTTTACCAAGCTGAATCTCTTTCCACTGTTCTTACTTTTCTGAGGTTTTTTTTTTTTCAGATTTATATTTACTATGGCTAGGGTGGGAAGGAGTGTGTTTGGGAGACTGGTCTATTTATACAGGTGCCTGTAGGGGCCAGGAGAGGGCATTGGATCCCCCTGGAGCTGGAGTTACATTTGTGAATTCATGAGCCACCTGATGTGGATACTGTAAATGTAACTTTGATCCTTCACAAGAATAGCAAGTACTCTCAACCACTCAGCCACCTTTCCAGGCCTCTTCCTGGGAGTTTTCAGTCATACATTGGCGTTGGATTGTACCTTTATTCTATAGATTAATATGATCATGAGGGGTTTCTCCTTTAATCATTTAAAAAGGTAAATTGCATTAATTGATTTTCAATATTAAATTAGCCTTGCAGCTAAGAAACAAATCCCATTTGGCCATGATATATTACTTTTTATATATTACTGAATTCTGCTTACTAAAAGTTTCTTAACGGACTTTTGCCTATATTTAGTAGAGACATTGATTGTTAATTTTCTTTTTATATTATCTTTGTTTAGTTTTAGCATAGGGATAATAGTTCATATAAGAAACTGTTAGGTATTTCCTTTCTTCTATATTCATGAAGAGATTTGTAGAAATTATGCCATCTCGTATTTAATAGCTGGTCCCATTATACAGTGAACTCATCAGGTATGGAGATTTCTTTAGGGTGGAGGAGTTAGCAAAATCCCAATGCTCTTCATCAGTATGAGGCTTTAAAACTCTGTCTTATGCTGGGTAGATTATGGCCATTTGTGCTTTACCAGAAAGTTATCTAGTTGTCTATTTCATTGAAGTTGCCCAGTTTGTGTGTAGAATTAATGCTATTTCCTGTATATCTCTCATTGTCTACATACTCTACAGTAATGTCTCCTATTTTGTCCCTGATACAAGTAATTTGTGGCCTCCTTTTCATTTCTCCGTGTTGCTCAGTCTGCCAGTTTTACCAATCTTTTCCAAAAAACAATTCTTTGTTTTTCTACTAAAAATTAGTAAAACCCTATTACCATCTGTCTTGTCCTTCATTGACTTCTTTTCTTCTACATGTTAGCGGCTTATTTACTTTTCTTTTTCTAGGCTCATGAGGTAAAAGCTTATACTACTGATTTGTACTTTTAATTTTTCTTAATTTACACACTTAGGATTATAATCCCCATTTTTGAGATGTGTAAATGCTGGCATGATTTTTTTTTAAGTTCTCTTTCTTTAACTTGGATTTTTTTCCTCAATTCAACAAATGTATTATTTAGGACATTGTTTAGCTTGCAGGTGTTTGAGGACTTCCACGCTAGCTTGCCACTGCTAATTTATTTTCTTTTATTGTAGTCAGTAAATGTATTTTGTGATCTCAATTCATTTTTACTTTGTGGAAGGAGCTGGGGTACCAACTGAAGGTCTTGAGCAAACTACCACTAACCGAATCCCCTCTCCATGCTAGGCTAGTCTTTGTTTGGAACCAATCTTTGGTTTTGTTAAATAACTAAAGAAGGTGAAGGAAATACCCTACTAATAGCAAGCCAGAAGCTGAGGGTTTTAGTCCAACACCATAATACTGTCCTTAAATGCCAGTTTCACAACCAGGCTCCTCAGACCTGCTAAATAAATGTAAGACTTTTGTTTTAACTACAGTTCTTCTATTCTCTGTAGCTCAGACAAAGGTAACCAGTAGTCTGTAAGCACCTACAAGGGAAAATGAATTATCTTACAGTATCCATGTACACATATGCATGCATTCGTGCGCGCGTGCGCGCGCACGCACACACACACACACACACACACACACACACACACACACAGAATTGAAGAGATTGTTAGTGACCCACACTACACTCATCATATACGTGGGGACAGCCCAAGTCTCACCTGCAGCTGAGACCTGTGGCCATACAATCTTCATTTCACAAAAATCAAAAGTCTAGGGCTGTGAGAAAGTACAGAATCAACACCACCCTAGGGTCCCATGAAAATGGCACGGACTAGCCTAGCATGGACTCCTGACAGTCTTTGTTTGGGCTTGAGGCTGCAAGAGTCTTTCCTACAGTGACCAGCACTGGAAGAGGAAGGCAGTGCAGAAGCACACCTGTGTAGTATTTGAGTAGATGCTCCTACTCCAACCACCTTCCTCTGGAAAAACCTCACTGACTTTCGGGGTTTTTGTTATTGTTGTTGTTGCCCTTGCTTTAATGGCAATCAGCTTGATGCTGTATTTAAATATGAAGGATGGATGGCCACCTCAGTGGCACTGCCGGTTTGACTAAGATGGCTCCCTTCTTGTAGCTAATGGCTTGGACCTCTGCAGACTGACACACCCATTGTAGACACTGATGCTCTCCTTTTTATAACTTTATTTCATTTTCTGCTCATTTCTGCTGTTGACTTAAAGGGCCTTTATCACATTGAGCTGATAATCTATGCTTTATGGCTGCGATTGTGAGCAATGGAAGCAGCATGCAATACTACACACATATAAATATTTGAACAAGGAAAAGAAAGTCTAATGCAGGCCAAGGGAATAATGCATTTAAACCAAAAAAAAGCCACTAGAGGGACCTTGACACTGAACCACAAACCAGCAAGGTGAGACCCCCAAGAATGCAGGGCGCCCTATCCTGTTTGGAGATTTCACGAGTGGACACAAACCTTGTCCCCTGCAACACAGGGTGCTCAGCTGGGGTCCACTTTAGCAGGCTTATGACGTCACTGCTGTGGCTTGCGTATTTGGTCAGGATCACTAAAATAATTCCCTTTGAGAAGAATCAATTTGCTCTTGCAGGGAGTTAAAGACCTGAGGGGTTTTAATTAGTTTACCCGGCCTTTGCATTTGATCACCAAACGTTATTGCAGAGTTCAAAGAACACGAGGCTATGTGCCTCCCTTTCCTTTTTTTGTGGGGTGGGGGCTTTGCCGCCTTTTTCTGCAGGTCCTGTGAATAGTGGAAAATAAGGGCAAAATGACATTCGACTTAGAAAGTAAGGGCACCAGGAAGCGAAATTGGAGGCAAACAGAGCAGCTAATTTCGCCAGGCATAGCTGGTGCTGCCCGCGGTTGTCCCTGACAGCCGGGCGACTCGGAACCACCTGTGTTTGCTCACTAGCTTTCCCCAATCTGCGAGAAAATGGCCAGAGCCGGTCACATGGCAGGCAGATAGGCCAGGCACCATGGGAATACAAAAGCCGGAGCTTTTAGCAGAGTTAATCATTAATGCGCCTTTTCTTTGTCCCATTCAGGAGTGCTGACGGCTTTGATAGCCTGTATTTGCCATGGGCCCCGCTGCAGGCAGAGCCAGGTACTAAGGGGCCCATTGGCTCCAAGATCCCTGCACAGAGGCTCAGCCCTGCCGGACCTGCCATTCACCCTTGCGCCCAATCCTGCCTGCCCCAGGTCAACACCCTTCTGTCTTCCTATGCAACCATCCTGCACCTCAATCAGATACAACACCCACTGTCTGGAACCCCGATGCACATAGTATGTAGCTAAACCCAGCTGTGCCAAGTTGAGTTTTCTGCCCACAGTCTGCCCTTTTCTAGATTACAGCTACCCTGAACAAAAAAGCAAAATGCTCCCCAGAGCATATTTCTTGCTTGCTTTCCTGAGTGGAAACCAGGGCTGTATCATGCAATAGCCACTAAGTGTTTTCCCCAAAAACTTCGCTATAGTGTCACCCCGAACAGACTTTAATATCTCTATCTCATTGTCTATACTGCAGGGGACATTGACAGCAGTTTCTGCATGAAGAACACCCACCACCTACCTTAGCCTTCTTCAAAGGAAATAACCCCTATTTCACATGACTGCAGTTAGGGTCAACCCTTGATTCCCAGGTCCTATCCTGAAGTTTTCTTCCCAGGTCTCTGAACCAACAAGATGTTTTGCCCCCTACAGGACAGAAAACAAAAAAGAAAAGAACAAAAAAAAAAAAAACAACAACAAAAAACAAAACTACTGCCTTCTTAACTGTATCTACTTCTGAGGGAAAAACAATTCTGGCTGTCAAGACAGGAACCACTGATGCCCCATAGTCTTTATGAGCAGCTAATAGCAAGCAGAAGACATCACTGGTTCCAACTGGGCTTTCCATGGGATAGGGATTTAAGAGCTTAGAGCTATTAAGTGCAAAATTTCCTTCTGGGAGCTGTGAGCACAAGGGTACCCCTGGCAGCTGTAGGCTATGATCAAAGAAGACCTTGTCGGACAGATGTCACACTCACAGGCTGCTATTCCATTAGATTCATCTATCTCCCTTTGGCCTGGATCAAAAACCTTAGAAAGATTTCTCCAGTCAATCTTTATGACGTCAAGGGCGTTTGAAGTGAAGGCAAATTTTATTGTCTCTCTTTTTAAAACAGATGAGGAAATGAAAGTTGACTGACTTGTCCCAACAGCTAGGAACTGAAGCAACCAACTGATGGGGAGGACCCTGAGAGGATTAGGTCATGTGGACAGTGTTTCAGGACAACCTTACTGATTGCCACTAGGTGTCACTTCCTGTGTCTTACAGTCTGGTGTCATTCTCAAGATGGCCATATAGGTCAGACAGCGTATTTTGCTCAGCAACTTGATGGTAATGACCTGGTATACTATACCAAGTATAGGATCATATCTCCAACCTCCTATAATTAGAAAGTAGGGTGAGTGAAGAGGGAAAGATGGATGTGTATTGGGCATCATCTTATTTTCAGTGAGAAAGGCAATTGTCTTAGTTCAGGCTATCCTAAACACAGTCTCCGAGTTAAAGCTCCATTCTTTTTTGGGAGAATGATGGGATGAGACAAGGTCTCTTACATAGTCTTCAATATCCTGGAACTCACTACCTAGACCATGCTAGGCCTTGAACTCACAGAGATCCACCTGCCTCCGCTCTGCTGGGATTAAAGGTACATGCCCTACCATGCCTTGAAAGAGCCCATTATTAATATGTAAAATGATGCCAGAGAGCATGTCAGAGGAAAGAAAGTGGCAGGGGCATTAGGACAACCACCAAGGGACCTGATAATGGCCAGAGTCATTTTTTCTGCCTGAGAGCATTTTCTAGAAAGGAAGATGCTACTCTCCACAGGTGAGGTGCAAAGTAAGTGACCCACCTAAGAGATGTCTTCAGCCAATAAACACAGTTTAGAAGCAGAGCCCTGGTCATGGAAACTCAACATGAAAGAGAAAGATGGTACAGGCTGCTACCAGGTCTCCCTGGTGTGTGTGCGTGTGTGTGTGTGTGTGTGTGTGTGTGTGTGTGTGTGTTTGTGTGTGCATGTGTGTGTATGCATGTGTGTTTATGTGTGCACACATGTTTGTAATGTGTATATAGGCATGTGTGTGCATGTATATGTGTATAAGTGTGCACAAGTGTGTAATGAGTATATATGTATGTATATATATGTGTGTGTGTGCATGTATATATGAAGACCAGAGATCAACCTTAGTGTTTTTCCTCACAGCTACCCACTGTTTTTTAAGACAAGGTCTCTCTCTTGGACAAAGGGCTTGCCAATTGGGCTAGGTTGCTGGTCAGTGAGCAGCAGGAATTCTCCTATATCTCCCTTCCCAATACACCACCATACCCAGCTTTCTACATCAGTGCTGAGAGTCAAACTGAGATAGTCACTGCTTACACAGCAAGAACTTTGTTGACTAAGCCATGCTCTCAGGCCCTCTGGTGTCTTCTGTTTACAGAACATTCTCTAACATGGAGTGACAGGCTACTCAGAGGCTTCAAGTGTTCCTTGGACTCATCTTAAAAGCATCATCTCCAAAAACCTCCACTGCAAAATATTTGTGTGTACTGTCTGGCATCCACACATTTTCTCTGACATCTTATTCTCAGCAGTAGCCCAGGAGCTTGGCACTGATGATGCTTATGATGTAGGGAACTGAGCAATGGAGTCAGTGCATTCAACATGTGTAAAGTCCTCATCCTTTAAGGACTCTTTGCCCAAAGCCACTTTTTCTTTTGCTTTTGAGACAGGGTCTCACTATGTAGCCATGGATATCCTTGAACTCACTATGTAGACCAGGCTGACCTCAAGCTCACAGAGATCTGCCTGCTTCTGCCTCTCAAGTGCTAGGATTAAAGAAGTTTGCCACCACACTTGACCTGCCCAAGGTCACTTTTAGCTATTTTATTCAACTGAACCTGTATCTTGCATCAATTCATGCCTTTGATCAGCGTTTCTCAAAGTATGGTCCTAGACAAGTATCACCATCAGCTAGGAACTCTGCGAAGACACGAAGCTCAGGTTCTATTCAACGGAAAGCTGCCCAGTGGAGGCCAGGAGTAAGCCCTGCAGAGATGCTGGGGATGGCAAGCTGGGTAACATCATAATCCCCTTGAGAACTTCTGCACCCACCCCCATTCTCAGCCTTCTAGATCTTCTTACCACATTTCTCACATTCTTGTTTGAATGAATGCTCTTATTTTAAGAAATCTTATCAAGAGAACAGCTTTCCAGGATAGAGATTGGTTGATTTGATTTGTATGACACACATCTAAACTATTTTTCATAAATCACGAGAATATAAAGTTCATTCATCTTGGAAATAGAAATACAGGTGTTGGGGGTCAGACACTAACAACCGTAGGGATTTTTTTGACATGGACACTCTTCTCAGTCTCTGATTCTGAAGCATTGAGCCCTCTCTGAACTCATAATGAACACTTAGAAGTTCAGAATGAAGGGGAACGTTTAAAAGCCTATAATTACAGTGTTTGGGAGGTTGAGACTGGAAGGGAGCAAAACTGAAGCGCTCTTGAGCCATATATGATTTCAAGGTCAGCTTATCTCACCCCTAGCAAGTCAACCACACTCCTCTGAATGGATCCACAATCATCATACCCAGGAATACATGTGGAGGGTGCAGAGAGAGGTATTGGTGGATCTGGGGGAAGTTAGGTGAAGAGTTGGGGGGGGCGGTGGCCAAAATACATTATAAGTTCTTAAATAATTAATAAAAGTGTTATATCAAAAAGTGCGAAACAGAAAACTACCACAGGGGAGTGGCGTAAAGTGCAGAGAGTGAGGTGGAAGCTCTGGGTATGACCACTGTGCCTCAGGGTGGGACCTAAGTCACACTATGGAAAGATATGACTTCTGCTGCCTTCTGTTCAGGCCTGTCTGGACACACACATGCCACCCCTGGGCACCGGGCAGTTTTCCCTGCATCTGCACAATGTCCCTAAATACATACCCGTGCCTCCTCTCTCTTCTTAAGCACCAATGAGCTGCAGTTCTCCAGTCCGGCTGGAAAGTAAGACTAGTTCAAAGACAATGAAAGCTGGGTCTTCCTCTCCTTCTCAGAGCCTTGTTAGAGGTGGAGCTGACAGTGCAAACGTGGCAGGCACCATGATGGAAGCAAGCAGGATGTGTGCTAGGAAGGCAGGATGGAGCGCATCCTGCCCCAAAGTCTTAGCTAACCCCATGAGAAGCACTTAGGCTAGGCAGGCTCCCATGCTTCCCTACTTGGGTGCTATGCGGGCACTGGAGACAAGCCTGACTTACTTAGACAGGTACTATTCTTCAGCAGACGAATAAATGCTTAGGTACTACCCGGCATCCAGCATAATAGACTGGCTTGTCTGTCAGCTTTGACGCACACCAAGATAGAAGGAGGCCTTGTAACTTCTGACTTCCACTGATGGTTTTGCATAGACTATCAAAAATCCTTTGCAGTTTCTATACTTACTGTGGGGGAAAAAATCTGAAAAGTAAGATTGCACTTTCCTTGTTGTTGTTGTTGTTGTTGCTGCTGCTGCTGTTTGGTTTGGTTTTGTTTATTTGGGTTTATGCACAAAGAAATATACCCTTATGCCTTTTGTAGTGGTGATTATTTTCCATAAAGGTAACTTATTTTTCTGTGGACATTAACTTTATCTCCTGGTAGTTCCTCTCTTTGGGTGATATTTCAAGTAAAAGACACAAGTTGTGGATAGTTTCTCTGCACACTCAGATTGCACATGGTAAGTCTGAAGGGTGTTTTCTTTTTTTAATTGAAAATTTGTTTTCATATTATTATTCTCTTCATAATTTTCTCCTCCCCCAAGCTCCTCCCAAAATCTTCCCACCTAAATCCACACCCTCTCTTTCTCTCAAAAAGAAAAAAAAGATAAAGAAAAATAAAAAAACAGAATCACACTTGAAATAAAGCCAGCAAAAACGCAAAAAAATGGAAACCAAAATATACAAAATACACAAACTATACAAAAATAAATACTATTGAATTTATTAGCCAGTTCCTCCTGAGCATTGGCCTACCTCAAAGTGTGGTTCCTATATCCAGTGAGACTCGACTGGAGAAAAACTAAGTTTTCTTTTACAAGTGGGATCAGTTGCAGAGAGCTTCTTAGTAAGAGGTAGGAACTGGTGACCACTTCCCCTCTCAGTGTTGGTCCCCATCTGACTCAAACCTGCTCAGGGTTTGGGACTTGCTGCCCCAGTCTCTGTGAGTTCACGTAGGCATCAGTCCCGTTGTGTCTGAAAGATGCTGATTCTTAGAGTCATCCCATCCCTCTGGCCTTTACAGCCTTCCCATCTCCTGAGGACCACTTAGGACACTTAGGATAAGCTTAAAATATTCCACACCACAGGTGCTCAGTGCCTGTAGAGACCAGAAGAAGATGTCAAATCCCCCCTGAAACTGGAGCTACAAACAGTTGTGAGCTGCCAAACAGGGTCAGGGAATCAAACCGAGGTACTCTCTGCAAGAGCAGCAAATGCTCTTAACCAGTGAGCCATCACTTCAGTCCTTTATTCAGCTTTTCTTAGTTTTTTATAATATAAAGCTGGGGGAAAGCATTAAAAATAAATTTGCCCTTCTGATGCAAACAACCCTTCCCCTTGAAGCTCTCAGCCCTGAGTCACTTGGTCTGAGGACTTCTCTGCTGAACTGGGTGGTGCTTTGAGGACTTTCAGATCTGCAAGCAGGGAACATCCAGGGAATTTCACAAGATGGGGCTGTTTGGCTTCTACCAGAATCAAGCTTTGTGCCTGTTTTGGGTAAGGTAAGTGATTCCTCCCTGTTGGTTCTTTCTAGAATCCCATAGTAACCAAGAGATTTTCTATAACCTCTGGGTACACAGATCCCCCATCTCCCTCTTTTAGTGGATGGGAAGGCTTCATGGAGCAAGGACATGTTTTAGGACAAGAGGTGGAACAGCTTCATTGTTTCAAATGGGCAACCAAGGAACCAGCTCATTCTGAAGGGGGAGCTCCTTAAATGGCCTGCCGGTGAAAGCAGCCTGGTGAGAGGACAGAGGAAAGTGTCCCTGCTGCAACACAGAAGTGGCTCAGTGGATTGCTTGCCAGAGACACTGCAGGGGTGACTCCTGATGGCACTGGCCCGTTGCAGTGGCTGAAAAGCAAAATCATTGCACGGAAGTACCTTAACCTTGGCTTTCTATGAAGAGAGAGGTCCAGGGAAGTAAACGATGCCCTCCATGTCCTTGGAAGGCTCAATGCGGAAGACTAGAGGATAGGTAAAGCAAACACTGAGCTGTGTCACTTGAAACCTTATTGGTTGGTGCCAGGTGTGGCTCTAGAAGTTCATTTAATTATTTTTTTTTCTCCTATTGACTGCACTGGTCTCAAACTCACTTTGTAGCGGAGGATGACTTTGCGCTTCCAGATCCTCCTGCCTCCACCTCCTTACTGCTTAGGATGACAGGTGGGAGCCACACGCCTGTGTAATATGGTGCTAGAGTTGGAACCTAAAGACCCCTACACACTATCAGTGGAGCTCCATGCATTCACTTGTGTGTGTGTGTGTGTGTGTGTGTGTGTGTATGTGTGTGCGTGTGGTGTGGTGTATGTGTGTGTTCACGTTGCATACGCTGGTGTGCATGCATGTGTCTGTGCTAAGGAAGCCAAAAGTCGATGTCAGTTGTCATCTTCAATCACATTCTATCTTGCGTTTTGGCACAGGGTCTCTCATAGACCCTGTAACTTACTGATTACACTAGATCCCTAGACTGAGCAGAGAGCTCTAGGGATCTGTGTGTCCTCACCTCTCTAGCAGTGGCATTGCAATTGTGTCCCACTGGCACCTTTGTCTTTGTTTTGTTTTGCTTTGATTTTCAGAATGTGGGTTCTGAGGAATCAAACTCAGATTCTCAGGCTTTCCCACCAAGCATTTTATCAACTGAGCTGTCTCCCCAGCTCCCATTCAATTCGTAGTGCTCAAAAACTTGGTCACCACCCAAGAAAACTGGGACTCATAGAAGATACCCGCCACCACACGAATTGCCGCATGGCCGTCTAACCACTCAGATGAGCACTCGCCATTCCTTCTCACGCTAGCACCCCATGCATCTCTGAGTGTCAGCCAACACTGACTGTAGACAGGAGCGCTCTGACGACCCAGCAAAATGAAGACACTAAGGAGACCATGATGTGGCAAGGACAACCTGTGCTGCAGTTGTTCTGTGCTCTACAGAGGAAAGGCCATCCTTTCCCCTGTGTCCCAGGCATAGCCCAGAGGAAGTGCCTCTCACCAGAGAGTTCCCCTGATGGAGTGGCACTCAGACTCACTGGCATGAATAATGGCTGTCCAAGCAGATGGAGCTGGCTAATGAATTGCTAAGCAGATCTGCAAGAGACACCTGCCTGCCAGCAGAACCCCACCCAACCCCCAGCTGCTCTCCTCACCACCCTGTTCCTTCAGCTGCAGGAAGCTCCAAATGCATCCACAATGCTGTTCCTCTCTGGTGATGTATGCCTGGGTGATTAGAAAGCCACCTCGCTGACTTGGTGACAGAAGCTGTCTTCCCGGTATGGCTTCTTTGTCCTCTTTCATCATAGGGCACTGTGACTAGGCACCAGGCTCTCTCGGCAGTGGCCACTCGGCCACACCTGCTTCAGTCTTGTTTACACATCTCCTATACCAGGGACTGAGAGTCCACTGTGTGCCCAGCAGATGTTCTGCAGTGCTATTTTTGTAGATAAAGCCTGTCGTCCCCACCACCACGCCCTTTTTAATCTGTCCTTCAAGGATACCCAAACAGCTGTCTGCCAGGCTTCCAAGAAACACACTTCCCCTTAAATACTAGCCTACATCTGCAACTGACCTCAAAACTGATGCCCCCCCACCTCCATTTCTCTGGCCCCAACTCCTTTCTTAGGATGGTACCACAGAAGTAGAGTTGAAGGTGCCTTCCTGATACTACAATAATCCAGAAAACTCTGGCAACCCCTTACAGGGAACGTCTGTTTTGTCCCTCCACACAGAAATTCTGAGGCCCAAGAGGTCTTACTCACCCCAAAAGAGAAAGAAAAGTTCTTAGACCCTCCGGCCTGGGTGATATCCATTTGACCGAGCTCTCTCAGATCCTTACTACCCACAGGAGCTCAAAGCCTTAGTTTAAAAGTCTTTGCTTTGGGAACAAAGCAAGTCAGGGAAGCCTGAGGACACATGGTACCCAGTCAGGGAATGTTCCAGAAGGAGGAACTCAGGAGGCTCACAGGTTAGCAGGTTGGCAGATGCTGGGGAGAAACCATATACTCGACAATTGAACAGTTAAGCCACTGTTTCCCTTCTGGGCCACAAAGCCTTTTGTCCATCCCTGAACTGCCATTCTTGGGACATGGTTGTGTTTGGATTGTCTGAAGTACACCTCACCTCTTACTTAGAGCAGCTTCCTTTGCCTCATTAAAGATACGGATGATGTGAGTAGAGTCAAGGTACAACAGGGGTCACGTGTGGCATAGCTGCTGCTGGCCTGGTTCACAGGCACCATGCCTACAGGGATCCCAAGTCCTGTGCGTGTGCCTCCACACCCGCCTCACAGTACTTCTTGCCGGTCTCCATCTCTGTCCCTCACACTTGGAAACTGAACACATCTATGTTGTCATCGTCCTGTGCCTGAATTTTCCAAATTCTGTTCCCTGGGTCATGCTGGGTTCCACTTGGCCAGAAGAGGATCTGGCAGAAGTCTGGTGGTTATGTAGAGATCATTACTCTCCGAATGCTGTTGGGGGCGCCACAAGGAAGGACAGGTGCAGAAGCACCTGGTGGGCTCCTCTTGTCCTCACGTTCCGACCTCTCCTCTATGACCAGTTCAGTCTAGGGCTTCTTCCAGAAACCAGACATGTGGCTCTGGAGAGCAAATCTATAGCTTCCTACAGATCTTTCTCCAAACACCTCCACCACAGCCCTTCTCCTTCATACACTGTATTTCTTCTCAGATTGACCAACCAGTATCTTCTGCTTCCCTCCCCTCTTCACATCCCAGCAATCAAGCCGAGTAGCAGGCGCACTCTGTTCCACTCACCATGGCCAGGCCTGCAGGATGGCAGCCTAAAGACAACCTTAGGCTTCTGGGGTCCAGAAACGGGAAAGAAGTAAAAGTCATAAGGGAAACCATGGCACAAAGGAAGGTTTTATTCTGCCATGTATTCACATGAAAGAAAATACACTTTGAGTTGTCATCAAAGTTTTTGTTTGTCTTGTTTTGTTGTTGTTGGTGGTGGTGGTGGTGTTTTAAATGCAAGATTCCTTTCTCCAGGCCAGCAGAGATAGAGTGTTATTTTCTAAGACTGTTTTTTTAAGGCTTCAGAAACTATAATAAAGCAGAACTCATGGCTGAAGCAACAATCTCTGACATCCATTGGGGCATCTGCGTGTGTCCAGAGATGCTGCCATCAATAGTAACCATATGTCTACTTGAAATGATCTGTGCTTCAGAAGTGATCAAAGGAAGAGGGGCCGTGAAACCAAGTCATCCTGCATCCTTCCCTGGTGCAGAAGCAGACTGATGTGCCAAGAGGTGGGTCTGTCTACTTTCTAGAAGCCATGCCCAGGTCTGGTAGCCAGCATGACAACAGGTTGTGGCTATAAAGACAGTGTGTCAGGTGACAGATGGGCTCCAACTTTCCTGGTGAGGGTGATGTTACCTGGTACACTGGGAAGGGCCTTGGCTAAGGGGCCTTGAGGAGCAAGGATCAGCAAACAGGAAGAAAATAAAATGTCTCCTACCAGCAGTGAAGATAAGGTTTTTATAAGGGGCCGGCAGGCTCAGCAAAGTTGGTTTTTTTCTTTTTTTAAAGTTCGCCCCAGAACAAAGAAGTCGTTCTTTTTCCCTGCTGTGGGGTGGGGGAGGGGTGAGTGAGAATCATCTGCCCTACTCAGGAAACCAAGTCAGAGAAATTTTCTGTCCTCCACTAAGGAGGGAACTCAGCCCACCTGCCGAGGGGACACTCAGTGTGGGGTGTGCTTGTGAATTTTCCTAGGGTCTCTCCAGGTACGATCTTTCTGAATCCAGCAGAGCTACCCTTGGTGACTGCTACAATAATTATGGTTAAAGAAAAAGCCGGAAAACTCCCCCAAGAGTCCGAGAGTGAGGATGCTGTGCCTCTGTCATAGCTTGGGGATCCAGAGTTCTCCCATCCCACCTCCAGCGTGGAGAAGATTGTTGGAGCTTCAGGTGTCACTTGCAAGGCTCCTGTGTCACTTGCAAGACTTCTGTGGCAAGGCTCCGAGGAACAGATGGAGGCCTGAGTCACACCAGCAGCAGAACACAGGAGTGGTCCCTGTCCTTAGCACACAGGGCCAGTCAGCCCAAATGGAGACCAGTAGCCATCTCTCTAACTATCTCTCTCTCTCTCTCCATTCCTCTCACAGGGGGTAGTTTGTTAAAAAGGACTAAAATAAGTGCTACTCACACTAGCAAGCATGCTGAGTGCTGCAGTGATTGTCCTAGTGCTAGGCACACCCATTGGGGCATCCTTAAGTGACTGAAAGTCTCCTTTCTGTCTCTCATTAGAAAGAGAACAGGATCTAAGAAATAATGAAATAAAATTTTTAGACGGCTGTAGATCCAGATGGGAGGAGAGGTAGGGAAGAACTGGGAGGAGTATGGGGAGAAGGAATCAAAATACATTATATGGAAAAAAATCTTATAAAATATATCTTCACTTTCAATTGTTTGTGTGGACTATGCACAAGAGGGGGAGTGTCATTTGGAGTTCTTTTTTCATAATGTTCTCAGATATGGGTCCTCAGTAAATGATTTTTAATTTAAAAGAAAAAGAAGAAAGAAAGAAAAATAAAGGAAGGAAGGAAGGGAGGGAGGGAAAGAGGAAAGGAAAAAAGGAAATCTCCTTTTTCTGACAACTCTTAAGAAGCTGGAGTGCAGAGCTAGAGATGGATGATGGAGCTGGTTCTGCACTGATGTGTTAGTCCAGGGGATCTTATCAGAAAGTTTGAAAGGTCTAGAGCATGTGCTTTCAGCAGACCTGAGTTTGATTCCCAGTGCCATCATGAGTTGGCTCACAAGTGCCTCTAACTCCAGCTAAAACAGATGCAGCACCCTTTTCTGAACTCCATGGTCGCTGTGCTCACCTACATAAACCCATGCTCTGACGCATGCATGCTCATAATTTTATTTATTTATTGTTTTATTTTTTATAAATTTTATGATTTACTTAACTTTATTTTATGTGAATCAGTGTGAAGGTGTCAGATTCCCTGGAACTGGATTTTCAGACAGTTGTGAGCTGCCATGTGATTGCTGGGAATTGAACCCGGGTCCTCTGGAAGAACAGTCAGAGTTCTTAACCGCTGAGCCATCTCTCCAGCCCTTTATTTATTTTTTTAGGTTAAAATTAAAAAGTCTCCTTCCCACTTTAAATTTAATGTGAAGGTAGACTACCATTTTCAAATAAAACAGTTTTCTGTTTCATCCAGACACTTGTTATCTAAAACAGCTCAAGGGTTTTTATGACTTTCAGAAGGCTTTTCACTGCCATGTGCATTTTAAGGGGTGTAAGGCACTTACTTACTTTTGGGAGGTGCAAAAGATGACAACTAAGACCTCATATGTTAGGCAAGTGTCCTACCATTGTGGTATACACTGACCTATAACCCTTTGGGTTTGCGGAGGAGGGGTAAATAAACAATTTTATTTATTCTGGAATGAATTTGAGACTGTAATTGCAAACTACATAGCCTATTGCAGTGGGACACTCTAGGGGATTCTACTGGGTTAGCGTTGAGGTGCCAAGCTCAGAACACAGCTTCCCTGCCCTTTTCTAGACTCTGTGAAGGACATCAAGATTGCAGGCAGAATTTCTTAGCCCAGTGTTCTGTACAGATGTTCACTTCTATGACTGATTTGTTTTGTTTTTAATCATGGGTCTGTGTCTACGTGAGTGCATGCCATGCAAGTGGCTGAGGTCTGTGTCTATGTGAGTGCATGCCATGTGAGTGGCTGAGGTCTGTGTCTATGTGAGTGCATGCCATGCGAGTGGCTGAGGTCTGTGTCTATGTGAGTGCATGCCATGCGAGTGGCTGCCCTCATGGGTCTGTGTCTATGTGAGTGCATGCCATGCGAGTGGCTGAGGTCTGTGTCTGCGTGAGTGCATGCCATGCGAGTGGCTGCCCTCAGAGGCCTGAGGCCTTGGACCCTCTAAAACTGGAGTTGCAAGTAGTTGTGAGCCACTGGATGTCAGGTCTGGGAATCAAATGCACTTACTCTGGAAGAGCACTCTGCACTCTTAACTGTTGAGCCATCTCTTCAGCCCTCATATGAGTCAAATTTTACCCAGGTTGTGCAACCTATAGATTCTTTTAAACTGTGTGCTGAAGTTGATGTAGTTAGATTTTTTTTCATAACACAAACACTCCCAAGTCTGCTTCTTTTATAAGCTGCTCTTAGATGTGAACCTTAAAACCACAGTGTGTTTCTCTTTGACTTTAAAATAAGTCAGGTTATAATTTTAAGGTAAGAGACGGATGCTAGCTAGTCACTAAGCTTATCAAATGTCTCCTTGGGCTTAAATATGAATGTCTCTACATAATAATTCATTTAAAAACAGAGTCATTTAGGTAAGAGGACAAAAACAAAACCACTGTGGAAGCCCATGGGGGTGAAACCTCATTGGTAAAATGGGTAAATCTGTTCCTACAGCCTTTTACCACCTCAGTGTAAGAACACACAACCTGGTGTACATGAAGAGCACTGTGAAAGTTAAATGAGATAAGAGCTCTTGGCCAGGCCTTAAGATTTGCTGGCTGGGGCTAAATGGTCTGGAGCCAGTCTGGCTGAGATCAAGCAGGCTGACTGAGACCTGGTCACCACCAGGTCCTACAACAGAGGAAGGCCGTGGGCCAGCTGCCCCTTGGGCTCAGAGTCAACAGTGCTGGCTGGCAGTCAGGGGTGAATCTGTGTGCCCCTATCCCATCTGCCACCTACCAGTGATCTAAGGTCATCCCGAAACATTTTCTTCTAGAAAATCATTATGGTCCATGAAGGAAAAGGAAAGGAAAAGGGACCTGAGAGTGACCAGGAGAGGAGGAGATGAGTTTATACAGTGTCAGAATGACTAAAGCTCCGTGTGGGGGAGGTGGTCTTACAGGACACTAGTGCTGCTGGCCAGCGGTGACAATCTTCTGCTCTCAGAGTGTGAGAGGCGGCATGACACACACGTTTAGCTGGCCATGCCAATATCCCTGCCTTTGAGCTAGGCTGTGCTTGGAACTATAACCTCTCAGCTCTGTGAGTGACAAAGCAATTAAAATTCCAGAAACACAGATTTGAAAGCATGGACGGAACATCCTTCACCTTCAGTGTTTGAAAATCTGAGTTTTCAAAATGTTATCCCAGTGCTACAGTTAGGAAGCTATACACCTGACCTCACAGGACATGTCTCAAGTCTCAAACTGCAAATGTGACGAAGATGTGTGCAGTCACCTGTAGACTGACTACGTGATGTGTGTGGCAGATAAAGCATGGGAGATTTCACCTTTAGATGTTGGGTCACATCCTCAAGATGGCTCACTTTAAACGTGAATTTCCTAGCACCCCTTAAAAAAATAAAGCCCATAGCCTTTGAGACACAGCCATGTCAGACAAGTGTACCTCAGCCTGGATGTTTTTGAAGTCAATAATTATATTTTTGCTGAATGTGAATAACCATTAGGCCAGAAAAACAGAAGGTAACCTGCTGCTTGCTTTTGCAATCCTGCAAAGCTGCATGGGTTACTAAAGGTCAGGCTGGATAGATGATTGATGACCAAAGAGGGATCCCCAGTTCCCCCATGGCCTGTGGGTGCTTTGTCCCTTCTTAGGCTTTTATCAACAGTAAACATTAGTTGCCAATGAGCTCTAACTTGATCAACTTCATCTCTCTGAAGACTGGAGATCTTTGGGAGACTTTGTCAGCCAAGCAAAGTCAGCAGAATGACTCCCATCCAAAAGGCAAGGTCCTCAGCTCTGCTCACCTCCCTCTCTGACCACCAGGTGAGCTTCTGTATCTCTGGCAACTGGTGGCTTTTGCAATGTTCCTGTTTACCTGCTCTATCAAGAAGGGGGCAGGGTGACAGTGCTTTGCAGGACATTAATAAAGATAAGAGAGGCCATGGCTACCAAACAGAGTTTTCAAAAGCCCTCCCTTGGTTTCCCGGGCTGCAGGACTGCATGTATAGACACACATACCCACCCATGCAGGAACTATTACTGCCATCCGATTATTGTCATTGTAATGTCTATTCAACTGCCCCTTTGTACGTTCCTAGAGGGCAGGGACCGTGTCGTGGGCTGTTTTTCATGAATTCATGCCTTCCTGCTTCCATTCACTCGCCCTACAAACATTTATTGAGTGTAGCCTTTGCTGGGTCTGCCACAGTGCAGAGGACACAAGACATAGCACCTCCCTGTCCTTGGCAGCATGACCTAGCCTGGCTGTCAGCCGTCATCCTTCCCTTGGCAATAGATCCCCACACAAGGCACAGGCTGCAGCATCTGCAGCAACCAGAAGGCCACAAGGCAACAAGTGGTATCTTCTTCCATCACCACCTTCATTTCCACTAATGTTTTATGTACACCCAGGTTTCTATTTTAAACTGTGATATAATAAATTCTTCTTCCTAAGCGTGTTATTCTCAACCCCAGATTCTTCTTTCCCCATCATTCAGCTGCCCATTTGAGTCATCTAGGCAACATCAAGATACTGATGATGCTTGGGTAATACACACAGGGGCTCCTAGAAACTGAGATTACTCCTGGAGGCTCTAACTAGAACGTTCAGAAAATGCAACATAGGACAAAGGGCTCCAGGCTCAGAAGCAGGGCTTATTCTCAGGGCTGCTTCATGGTGGAGAGGCTTGTCTGTAGCTCCCTGTCTGATGCATGTTTCCCATCTACACCCCGCATAACACACTTGGCTCAACACATTCCTGCCAGCTCTGGGCCTTGGATGCATCCTTTGCTGGTGTTCTCTGAACACACTTGGATGCTCTGGTCCTGTTTAAGCTTCAAAACTCCAGCCCACCATGAAAGTCTTCTGCCTTGAAGAGCAGTCTTCTTTGTGACTGTAGGGATAGCCCAATTATCTCTACGGTCAGGGTCCAGTTCCTCAGCCTCTGCCTGGAGATCAGTGTAGGGTACTCATTAGTCCACTGTAGCCTGTCCTCACCAATGGCAGTAAGACCCTTAGAAACAATTCCAGGCCAGGCCTGACGGTACTCTATTAATTTAAAATTTGTGCCATCACCTGTGCTGTTTTCCTATGTTATGTTAGAATTTCCATTTGCTCATAGGCAATAGATGGTTTTAGTGTAGACTTTGAAGGCTGTGTTAAAACTTATAACCCTATCTAAAGTATCATGAAATCAGCTGTAATGGCACAGGCCTGTAATCCCAGCATTTGGGAGTCTGAATCAAAAAGAGGATGGTGAACTTGAGGCCAGTCTAGGCTGAGTTTAGTGATACTCTGTCTCAAAAAGAAGAGGGTGGGCAGAAAAGGGAGGAGGTGGAGGGAAAAAAAAGGAGAAAGGAAAAAAAGAAAGATGAGGAGGAGAGGGAACAATGTTAACAGCAATGACACTTTGGGCACCAGCACTTTCAGACATACAGAGGTTTTTAAAGAGATGCCATGAGGGTCTGCCCAAAATCTGACAGGTCATTCCTGACCATAGCAGAGGCCACAGTGTGACCTTGTGTTAGAAATTCACTGCAAAGGTTTTGAGCAGACAATGAAGACTCCAGAAAAGTACAACTAAAATCACAGTGCGGTATCACTTCACTTCCTCTATGACAGCCTTGAGTGGTTTTGAAAGTAATGTGCTAGCAAGAATGTAGAGAAATTAGAATGCATGAACCCTGCCAGACAGAAAGCAAATGGTGACACAGCTCTGGAGAGAGCAGTTGCCAATTCCTCAGAGGCTGTAACATAGCATTGCCATTGTCTCTACAATTCCACTGTGGGCACTGTTCACTGTAGCCGAATGGTGGAAACAACCCAAGCACCAATGGGTGGGTGTAATCATGAAAAGCACAAGGACATGGACACACACACGCACACTAAGCACAATGTGTATTTAACATTCCATTGCCTGAAAAAACAAAACAATGCACTTCATACTAAAATTAACATTAAGGAATTAGGAACACGTGCAAGAATTCTACTTTCCTGGCATTTCCAATAGTGAGCATCAATCTTCTCGCATATTTCCATTTGTTTCAGGAGATTCTGAATGGGAGAATCCGAAAAGGTTCCCCCACCTCTTGCTTTGTTTAAATTCTGTCCTTCATAAACAATTTGAATTAAGCTTGTCTGGTCGCTTTTCTCTAAAAGGTGATTATTTTCCAAATCTCTAGAAGAGGCCTGTGTACCTATTAATATATTAATTCCATTCATTCCATCTGCTCTTTAGCAGAACTATGTTTAGAACACAACCATGGTGTAGGTCAAATGAAGTCAGGCCATCATGCTAGGCTCCTGGCTGGAGGAATGGCAGTAGATACATCCCTTGGAATGACCTGTAAGCACTGAGCTGAAATGTTTTCAACTACTCCCACGTCATTGAGTCTGCTTGATGTTTGTCTATAGTCAAACCTAGTTTCCTTGATAAGATATAGAAAGCCTTGTCCTGGGAGTCTGTCCCAGGGAGGCCACAGCAGGCAGCAACTGTGTTGTCTGTCCCCATCTGATGTCTGAGGGCAGGGATTGAAGGTCCATTTCAAGGATGCCTCTGGCAGTCGAGCTGATTCCTGCAGATAACATTGTGGAGGTGTGTCTGAGAGAGCCACAGTCTCATGATATCTCAGAAAGGAAGATGGGGTGTGCAAGGGGAGTCATGGAATCAGGGCAGACAAGATGGGATAAAAAGAGAAACAGATGAACAAGAATGTTGTTTTATTGCTTTGAAGATCAATTTTATGTAGTTATGTGTATGTGTGTGTTTCTGTGTGGGAGTACAACCATGCGAGCCCAGGTGGCCAATGGAAGCCAGAAGGTATTGGCTACCTAGAGCTGGAGTTACAGGGGGTTGTGGACTACCAGTGCGGGGTGCTGGGGATAGTACCTGAGTCCTTTGCAAAAGATGGAAGGGTTGTTGACCACTGGGCCATTTCTTCTGCCCCATTTTTTTAAAAATACACCTTTAAACAAAATTTTAACTGTTAGTTATCTTTTCAAAACTCTAACAGAGGACAATTTCATGAGGTCATATATGTGGAAGCACGGAAATTCCAGTATTCAGTTGTTTTAGACCTATAGAAACATTACATTCAAGCAGTTCAGCCAAATGTTTAACCTAATCTACAAACTCCTGACAATGTGTGAATTAGGGATTTTGGCAGGAGATATTGTGTATGTCTAAGAAAAAGACAGAGCAAACCCCAATTTAGAATTAACTAACTAAGAAAGAACGACAATAACAATCGTTCTAAGGTTTGCAAAGAAATTTCTCTCAAAGAAGGTGAGCAAGACCTTGGTGTTGGCACGTGCTAATGGTAAGGACAGACAGGCAGACACCAGTCCCAGTGGTCTCCCTTCCAAAGATGTCCTGAGACTGAAGCTACACGATAGGATACACCACCCTCAGGGCAGTAATGAAACTGATACAATGGGCCGAGGGTTTCACTTGTTGTTGAGTGGCTAGCAGGCGTGCTGACAGGAGACAGCGTTCAGACAAAGGCTCTTCTGCAGTGGGAACAGGTACAAGACAGATGGCGTGTTAAATATTGCCAGCATGTTCAAGCAGTGCCATGCGGCGGTCGGAGCTGGGATAATGGTCACAAGGGCATTGTGCAGCAGAGCGTCAGCTCAGTTCAGCCGGCTAAAGCTGTTGCTTATCTTTGTTGGCTTTGCAAAGATTAGAGTAGTTTCTCAGCTTTGAATGCACCCCAGCTGCCCAGCAAAGCATTCGTGAAGTCTTGTCTGGATTCTTGATGCTAGAGGGGCAGTGTGGATGTTGGCACATGCACAGACTTATTTTGCTCCCAGCTGAAGTGACTTTTCAACCCATCCAAACTGGTCTTCGTCATTCATGCAGGCAAAACACTATTAAAGGGCAGTGGCCTTCTTAGGGAACCTTGCCCTGTGGTCTCCAAAATGCATCTGGCGTGGATTGATATTTCCTATTAGGATTGATTCATTTGCCACTCTTTCAGGAAGGGGTAAAGCCCCATCGTAAATTCCATCCGGTGAATCATGGGGAGGCAGTGGCTCAAATTAAGGGTGTTTGCTTTCGGAAGGGGCCCTCAGCTTCTTATCTTTATGTACAGAAGAAAATAGATCTCAGCCGCCCCACAGCCAATGGAACTTACCTGGCCAGTCAGCTGCTGAGGCCCAGTCCCTGCCACCTAGGGCTCCAGCCTGCTCCTCTCTGATGTTTGCAGACAAGGGAGATAGGTAGGGAATGCAGTGTCCCTGAGTTGTGACTGCAAATTGTGAGATACAGCTGTGGTCTGAGTATATTAGGAAAGAGCATGGATGGCTTAAGCAGTTTAGACAGTTTAGACAGGTCAGGTGTTTGTATCAACTTTTATAGGTGATGCCCAGCTAGCAACCCATCTTACCATATTTACCTTAGACATCGTCCTCTACACACCCCTTTAGACCTAGGAAAATGATTCATCCTGCTGGACCTGGCCAGTAGTCCTTCCTGGGTAGCTAAGCTCTGAGCGTGTTTCCCCAGGAATTCAAGGCCTATTCTTTTCTAAAGACCTTTGCGTTGAGTTGATAAACAGAAGAAACCAGAGGTGGGTGAAACACTAAACTCTGTGTTACAGTATTTCTGGAATAGATAAAGAGGAAAAGCCGAGGCTGGGAAGCACACCCCAAGATTTTCTGTACCATTTCAAGAAAGCTGCCACACCCTCTGTGCTCTTATTTTGATAGTTTCTGCTTAACTCTCTGGGTGTGCTCTGGTTCCCAAACTAACACAGGAAACTCCCGGATACAAGTGCCTTCCTACTCAGCTTGGATTTGGGATGGATCTTTGGATGCTCTGCTGGGGTAGAGTGATTCCTGGATTTCCTGTCAACTTCTCGTTGGATCCCTTCACCCCCATTGGTTTGAATTGTGTCAGTGTTCACTCTACTTATTTTTAAAATGTGTTGGTATAGTGATGTGGGATTCCCCGCTGTATGCTGTGAATATGATTTATTACCATTGGTTAATAAAGAAGTTGCTTCAGCCTATAGCAGGGCAGAATATAGCCAGGCTGGAAGAGATAGAGAGAGAGAGAGTAAGTAGAGTCAAGGAGATGCCATGTAGCTGCCGGAACCTTACCAGTAGGCCACAGCCTCATGCTGAAACACAGATTAATAGAAATGGGTTAATTTAAGATATAACAGCTAACTAGTAGTACACCTAAGCTATTGGCCAATTATTGCAAGTGTTGAAATTAATATAGTTTCTGTGTGATTATTCAGGTCTGAGTGGCTGGGAAACAAGTGAGCAGTCTCTGTTTACAGTATAGCTAGTGCAGGGGCACACATCTGTCAACACAGCCTCAGTAAACAGAGGGGAGAAGATCACCAGTTTAAAAACAACTTGGCTATAGAGCATGATTATCTAAAAGACCAAGGTCTGAGGATGCAGCCTGATGAAAGAGAGCCTGCAAACTATGCCTGGGGTCTTGGGTTTGATCTACAGAAGTGATTTTTAAAATACATTGGTATATGGAATTTTTCCTCACTTTTGTCTCTTTTCTCTTTTTAACTTAAATTTAATTTAACTTTTGAGACAGGTTCTCACTATGGAGCCCTCACTGTACCAGAACCTACTGTGTAGACCAGGCTGGCCTTGAAGTCTCAGAGAGCTGCCTGCCTTTGTTTTCCGAGTGCTGGAATTAAAGGTGTGCCTCCTATCCTGACTTCATTCTTTTTTTTTCTTCCCCCTTTTTTTTCTCTAATATTTTTAATATGTCTTTAGGACTTTGCTTTTTATTGTATCTAAGTCACCATTAATATATTAAAAATTATTCAAAACCTTAAGGGCTACTTTAGCAACAAATCAGAAAGTTCAACAGTTGACAGTTCCCTTCTTGCTCAGTTCTAAGTACTTGCCAATACTATTAAATTTTTCTCCTTACTCCAGTGATTGTGGTATATATTATAGCTACTTTGGGTCCAAGAGATAGTTAAAGCTTTTAACCATTGTACTGATTTCTTTGTGTGTGTGTGTGTGTGTGTGTGTGTGTGTGTGTGTGTGTGTGTATGTGTTTGCAAATTTTATCTGCAAGCATGTAGGTGTACCACTTCTGACATGGTGCCCACAGAGTCCAGAAAAGCCTGTCTGATCCCTGAGAACTGAAGTTATATGGTTGTGAGTCACTATATGAGTGTGGGAACTCAACATGGATCCTCTGGAAGAGTAGCCAGTGCTACTAAATGCTGAGCCAGTTCTTCAGTCCCAAGTGTTAATTTTTAATTTAAATTGAAGGTAAGTAAAAAATTTTAACTCACTTTGCTAGCTATGTTTCAAGGACTTGGGAACACATATCTGGAGAGTTAAGAGACTGGTTCCTACTAAGATGGCTGGAAGGCACTTAACCTCAAAGAGGAAGAAGGAAAGAGGCACAGAACTGCTAGGCGCAGCCAACCCCTGTGCTGCTTGGCTCTTTTTTTACTCAACTGTCTTTCCTGGATTCATTTATGAGAGTCAATCAACTGTCACCTCCTATGTGCAGTTTATACACTGGGAATTTAGATATGCTCCACTGTCTCCATTTTCTTCATTCTTCATCTTGCCAGAAAAAGTTCATCTCAGAAAAAAAAAAAGGTTGTTTAAAACATATAAATGCTCCCCAGGTACTTCCACATTCCTAGCAGCCAGCAGGGAACTGGTCTGCTAGACAGCCATCTACCCCGTCCCCAATGCATCCTTTCCTGGGAGCTCCTTGGAGACCAATACTTGCTGGACATAAGAGGTGAGATAATAGTGGCTCTAGGACCCCAGACCCCCAACTCCCTAAAACTTCCACTTGGGAGAAAGGCCAGGGGCCGCCTCCCCCAGGTGCCTTCCAGATTCCTAGCAGCCAGCAGGGAGCTGGGCTGCTAGACAGCCATCTACCCTGCTCCCATCGTGTCTTTCCCTGCTAGCTCCCTGGAGACCAATACTTGGTGGACATAAGAGACATAAGAGTTGAAGGAAGAGATGGGAAGGCGCCAATGCAAGAACTCCTCTATCATCCTAAAAAGCAACATGGTACCATCAGAACCCAGAGGACACAACAGGAAGACTTGATCATCCTAACCCAGAAGATATAGAAGAAAATGACTTTAAATGTTACTTAATGAAAATGATAGAGTCCTTTAAAGAGGAAGTTAAAAAAAACTCCCTTAAAGAAATAGAGGAGAAGACTAACAAAAAGCTGGAAGAAATGAATAAATCCCTCAAAGAAACCCAAGAAAAACAAGAAAAAGCAAACAAACAGGTGAAGGAAACAGTTCAAGACTTGAAGAATGAAATAGAGGCAATAAAGAAAACACAAACTGAGGAAACTCTGGAATTGGAAAATCTGGGTAAATGAACAGGAACTACAGAGTCAAGTATAACCAACAGAATACAAGAGATAGAAGATGGAAGAAAAAAATCTCAGGCACTGAAGATTCTATTGAGGAAATAGACTCTTTGGTCAAAGAAAACACTAAATCCAACAAATTCTTAACATAAAACATTCAAGAAATCTGGGACACCATGAAAAGACCAAACCTGAGAATAATAAGGGTAGAAGGAGAAGAATTCCAGCTCAAGGGCACAGAAAATATATTCAACAAAATTATAAAAGAAAACTTTCCCAACCTAAATAAGGATATACCTATGAAGGTACAAGAACACCAAATAGGCTAGATAAAAAAAAAAAAATCCCCTTGCCATATAATAATCAAAACACAAAACATACAGAACAAAAAAAGAATATTAAAAGCTGCAAAAGAAAAAGGGCAAGTAACATATAGAGGAAAAACTATTAGAATTACACCTGACTTCTTAATGGAAACTATGAAAGCCAGAAAGTCCTTGATAGATGTGCTGCAGACACTAAGAGACCATGGATGCAAGCCCAGACTACTGTACCCAGCAAAGCTTTCATTCACCATTGATGGAGAAAACAAAATATTCAATGACAAAAACAGATTTAAACAACACATATCCACATACCCAGCCTTACAGAAAGTACTAGAAGGAAAGCCACAACCCAAGGAAGCTAACTACATCCACAATAACACAGGCATCTGATAACCCCACCCCCCACCAGCATAACCCAAAGAAGGGAAACACACAAACACTACTTCCAAAAGATAACCGGAGCTAACAACCACTGGTTATTCATATTGCTTAATATCAATGGTCTCAATTCACCTATAAAAAGACACAGGCTAAGAGAATGGATACATAAACAGGATCCAGCCTTCTGCTGTTTACAAGAAAACAACACCTCAACCTCAAAGACAGACACTACCTCAGAGTAAAGGGTTGGGAAAAGGCTTTCCAATCAAATGGACCTAAGAAACAAGAGGGTGTGGCTATAATATCTAACAAAATTTATTTCAAACTAAAATCAATCAGAAGAGATGGAGAAGGACATTATATACTCATAACAGGAACAATTCACCAAGATGAAGTCTCTAATTCAAGAGCACCCACATTTGTAAAAGAAACATTACTGAAACTTGAATCACACGTCAAACCCCACACACTAATAGTAAGAGATTTCAACACTCCTCTCTCGACAATGGACAGATCAACCAGACAGAAGCTTAACAGAGAAATAAGAGAACTAACGGAGGTAATGAATCAAATGGGCTTAACAGACATCTATAGAACATTCCACTCAAACAAAAAAGAATATACCTTCTTCTCAGCACCTCATGGAACCTTCTCTAAAATTGATCACATTCTCGGTAACAAAGCAAACACCCACAGATACCAAAAAATTGGAGCAATCCACTGTGTCTTATCAGATCACCATGGAGTAAAGTTAGAGTTCAACAACAATACTACTCCCAGAAAATCTACAATCTCATGGAAACTGAACAGTCAACTACTGAACCACTGCTGGGTGAAGGAAGAAGTAAAGAAAGAAATTAAAACTTTCCTTGAATTCAATGAAAATGAAGGCACAACATATCCAAACCTATGGGACACTATGAAAGCAGTGCTAAGAAGAAAGTTCATAGCACTAAGTGCCCACATAAGGAAAATGGAGAAAGCTCACATCAATGACCTAACAGCATACCTGAAAGCTTTAGAAAAAAAAGAAGCAGACTCACCCAAAAGGAGAAGAAGACAGGAAATAATCAAGATGAGGGCTGAAATCAACAAAATAGAAACACAGAAAACCATACAAAGAATCAACGAATCAAAGAGCTGGTTCTTTGAGAAAATCAACAAGATTGACAAACCCTTATCCAAACTAATCAAAAGACAGAAAGAGAACATCCAAATTAACAAAAATGAGAAATGAAAAAGGGGACATAACAACGGACACAGAGGAAATTCAAAGAATAATTAGGTCCTACTACAAAAATCTGTACTCCACAAAACTGGAAAATGTAAAAGAAATGGACAATTTTTTTAGATAGATACCACATACCAAAACTAAATCAAGACCAGGTGAACAATTTAAATAGACCTATAAGCCGTGAGGAGATAGAAGCTGCCATCAAAAACTTACCAACCAAAAAAAGCCCAGGGATGGATGGTTTTAGTGCTGAATTCTATCAGAACTTTCAAGAAGAGCTAGTACCTATACTCCTCAAAGTGTTCCACATAATAGAAGCAGAAGGCTCACTGCCAAACTCTTTTTATGAAGCTACAGTTACCCTGATACTAAAACCACACAATGACTCAACTAAGAGAATTACTGACCAATCTCACTCATGAACATGGATGCAAAAATTCTCAATAAAATTCTGGCAAACTGAATCCAAGAACACATCAAAAAAATCATTCATCATGACCAATTAGGCTTCATCCCAGAGATACAGAGCTGGTTCAACATACAACAATCAACCAATGTAATCCACTATATAAATAAACAGAAAGAAAAAAACCATATGATCATTTCATTGGATGCAGAAAAAGCTTTTGACAAAATTCAACACCCCTTCATGATAAAGGTCTTGGAGAGATTAGGGATACAAAGATCATATCTAAAGATAATAAAAGCAATATACAGCAAGCTGACAGCTAACATCAAATTAAATGGGGAGAAACTCAAAGCAATTCCACTAAAATCAGGAACAAGTCAAGGCTGTCCACTCTCTCCATATCTCTTCAACACAGTTCTTGAAGTTCTAGCAACAGCAATAAGACAACATAAGGAGATCAAGGGGATTCAAATTGGGAAGAAAGAAGTTAAACTTTTGTTATTTGTAGATGACATGATAGTGTATATAAGTGACCTCAAAAACTCTACCAGAGAACTCCTACAGCTGATAAATATCTTCAGTGAAATGGCAGGATACAAGATCAACTAAAAAAAAATCAGTAGCCCACCTATACACAAAGGATAAAGAAGCTGAGAGGGAAATCAGAGAAACATAACCTTTCACAATAGCCACAAATCACATAAAATATCTTGGTGTAACACTAACAAAGGACGTGAAAGATCTATTTGACAAGAACTTTATGCCTTTGAAGAAAGAAATTGAGGAAGATACTAGAAAATGGAAAGATCTCCCATGTTCCTGGATAGGAAGGATCAACATAATAAAAATGGCAATCTTACCGAAGGCAATCTATAGATTCAGTGCAATCCCCATCAAAATCCCAACACAATTCTTTACAGACCTTGAAAGAATGATACTCAACTTCATATGGAAAAGCAAGAAACCCAGGATAGCCAAAACAATCCTGTACAACAAAGGAACTGCTGGAGGCATTACCATCCCTGACATCAAGCTCTATTACAGAGCTCCAGTAATGAAAACAGCTTGGTATTGGCAGAAAAACAGAGACGTCAACCAATGGAATTGAATTGAAGACCCGGATATTAATTCACACACTTATGAACACCTGATTTTTGACAAAGAAGCAAAAACGATACATTGGAAAAAAGAAAGCATCTTCAACAAATGGTGCTGGCATAACTGGATGTCAACTTGTAGAAGAATGAAAATAGATCCATATCTGTCGCCATACACAAAACTCAAGTCCAAATGGATTAAAGACCTCAATATAAAACCAACCACACTGAACCTGATAGAGGAGAAAGTGGGAAGCAACCTCCAATGCATGGGCACAGGATACCACTTCCTAAATATAACCCCAGTAGCACAGACAATAAGAGCATCAGTAAATAAATGGGACCTCCTGAAACTGAGAAGCTTCTGTAAAGCAAAGGACACAGTCAATAAGACAAAAGGCAGCCTACTGAATGGAAAAAAATCTTTACCAACCCACATCAGACAAAGGACTGATCTCCTAAATATATAAAGAACTCAAGAAATTAGATATTAAAATTCTAAATAACCCAATTAAAAAATGGGGTACTGAACTGAACAGAGAATTCTCAACAGAAGAATTTCAAATGGCCAAAAGATACTTAAGGACATGTTCTTCTTCCTTAGCTATCATGGAAATGCAAATCAAAACAAGTTTGAGATACCATCTTACACCTGTCAGAATGGCTAAGATCAAAAACACCAATGATAGCTTATGCTGGAGAGGATGTGGAGTAAGGGGAACACTCATCCATTGCTGGTGGGAATGCAAACTTGTACAACCACTTTGGAAATCAGTATGGCAGTTTCTCAGGAAATTGGGAATCAACCTACCTAAGTATCCAGCAATTCCACTCTTGGGAATGTACCCAAAAGACTCTCAATCATACTACAAGAGCATTTGTTCAACTATGTTCATAGCAGCACTATTCATAATAGCCATAACCTGGAAACAACCTAGATGCCCCTCAACTGAAGAATGGATAAAGAAAGTGTGGCATATCTACACATTAGAGTACTACTCAGCAGTAAAAAAATAATGACATCTTGAATTTTGGATGCAAATGGACGGAATTAGAAAACATTATCCTGAGTGAGGTAACCCAGACCCAAAAAAATGAATATGGTATGTCCTCACTCATAAGTGGATACTAGTCATAGTTCAGGATCCTAGAGAAATTAAGTAATAAGGTGAACCTAAAGAAAAACATATATAGACCAATTGGAATCAGACAAAAATTTGGGAGCAGGTGGATAGGAAGTAGAGGGGGGAGAAGGAGGCTAAGGAGAACTTGAGGGAATGGGATGGTCGAGATGAAGGAAGGACAGATATGAGAGCAAGGAAACAGATATCTTGATTGAGGGAGCCATTATTGAGTTAGCAAGAACCTGGCTCTAGAAAAATGCCCAAGAATCCACAGAGATGAACCCAGCTGTGACCCTAAGCAATAGATGAGAGGGTGTCTGAACTGACCTTACCCTGTAGTCAGACTGATGATTATCTTAAATATCACCATAGAACCTTTGTCCAGCACCAGATGATAACAGAAGCAATGACCCACATCGGAGCACTGGACTAAGCTCCCCAGATCCAGTTGAAGAGTGGAAGGAGTGAGAGTATGAGCAAGGAATTCAAGACCATGAGAGGGTCATCCACCGAGACAGTTTGCTTGAACTAATGGTAGCTCACCAACTCCAACTGGACTGGGAGTGAACTAGCATGCGAACAACCAAGCCCCTCTGAAGGGGGATGACAGCTGGGACAGACTGAGGGGCCACTGATAGTGACACTGGGATGTGTCTCTACTGCAGATACCGGCTTCATGGAATCCTAGTCTCTTTGGATGTAAACCTTGCTCAACCTAGATGTAGTAGGGAGGGCGGCCTTGCACTTTCCACAGGGTGGGGTGCATGGCACTCCCCTAGGGTCGGAGGAGTGGGGGGGAGGGTCTGTGGAGAGAGAGGGAGGGACTGGGAGAAGGGGAGGAGGGGAGGAAGTAGGAATTTGGATTGGTATTTTTTTAAGTAATAAAAAAAAGCTAAAAAAATACATATAAACCTAGTGTTACACAATTGTTCTGTGAAATCTGAAAATACCTAATTTCAGATAAACTATTGATCCACTAAAAAACAAGACAACAGAACACTCAGTATTTGAACACAATTAAGCCTCTTTTAGAATCTCTATACTAAACTGCAAGATACTTACATTAAAATATGCTAGCAATTTCTGGTTCTTCATCTCTCCAGTTTCTCCAAAATAACATTGATGGAAAAGGAAGCAGTTGTCCTTTATTGTCGTATCTTTGATTCAAGCAATATTATGTTTAAATGTATTTTATCTGCATTTAAATGCAAATGTAGATAAAATAAAATGTAAAGAAAATGAAAATAAGTAGTGTTCTCAGCCATTTTTTTACCTCCACATATTTTTTTTAAGGAAGATGTCTTTGGAAGCAATCTTAATCTTAGTCTCCTGATTCATTTTGGGTTATTTCAAAAAAAAGAAAGGAAGGAAGGAAGAAAGAAAGAAAAGTAATTTTACTTGAAACTTTTGCTTTTGCACCTGGTCTGGTTTTTCCATATACCAAGAAAACTGAAGGGGAAGGATGGCTTCAGCTCAGGAATATGAGACCAGCCTAAGTGACATAGAGACTTTTTTCCTTAAAATGAAAGACTTTTAATTTTTACTATTTAAAGAAAAAGTTGGTCAAAAGTCCAAACTATCTACTACCGTATCATTTTGTGTTTTTTGATTTGATGGTGATATTCAACAAATTCTAGAAATTAAGCAAGAATCAAAGAGATCTTATTAAATACTTCAACTTTCCCAAACCTATTCAGTGAAAGGAAGAAAATCAAGGTACCTCCTCCTCTAAGACTGGGGGTAGTCAGTAAAATGAAGCACATACAAAGCTTTGTTTAAAATGGGGCCCAGAAACTCTATCACCTCAGTTTCCTTAACCACACTGACCCCCCGGGCCATACCAAGCTCCAAGCCTGATACAGTAACTGTATTTCTAGGAAACAAAATCTCCACAGCCACCGCCACCACCAAGTGTAAGTCATGAGGTTATTGACTTCTTAAGCTTCTGGTAACAGATGGCCTTCCACAGCTTAACCGTGTTGCTCACAATTGAATATAAAAAGGGAATATTTGTTTGACTGAAGGCAGGCAGGCAATGCTCTCCAAGTTCCTCTGAGGTCCTTTTGTATGCTTGTTTGCAACTCTCAGGATGAGCACAGGACCTCACACAAGCTAGGCAAACCCTCTACCAGAAACTACAACCCAGCCTTTGATTACTGAGAAGGAGTCTTGCTATGTAGTCCAGCTGGCCTCAAACTCATGATTGTCCTGCCTCTGTTTCCCAAGCGCTTGATCTACAGGGCTGCTCCACACAGCTATGTGGACCTACAGACCTGGGGGCGGGGAAGAAGAGGAAAGTCCTCATCTTGCTTCTCAGCTTTACATCTTGGTACCAGAGAAACAGGGCAGCTCGCCCAGATGGGTGTCCTCTCATGCAAGCGGAACAAGGAGCTGGTCTCCCTGAACTCAGATCTACTACAGATGGGATACTGGGGCATCTTACAGTCCTAGTTACACTGTATATGACTGAAAGTTAATAGATTCAAGAATGATTCATAGGTCTTAAAGATAACTCATTTTAGCCAAGAAGTGGTGGCACACACCTGGCACTCAGGAGGCAGGGGCAGGGAGATGTCTGTGAGTTTAAGGCTAGCTTGGTCTACAAGAGCTAGTTCCAGGACAGGCACCAAAGCTACACAGAAAATCTGTGTCTCAAAAGATCAAAAAGAAGAAGAAGAAGAAGAAGAAGAAGAAGAAGAAGAAGAAGAAGAAGAAGAAGAAGAAGAAGAAGAAGAAGAAGAGAAGGAGGAGGAGGAGGAGGAGGAGGAGGAGGAGGAGGAGGAGGGGAGGGGAGGGGAGGGAAGGGAAGGGAAGAGAAAGGAAGGGAAGGGAAGGGAAGGGAAAGGAAGGAAGAAAGAAAAAAGAAAAGGCAACTCATTTAAAGTACTAGAACTCAGGCTACAGTTCCAGGTCATAGTTTCAGAAATTTATTTATTTATTTATTTATTTATTTATTTATTTATTTATTTATTTATTTGGTTGACATACACCTTTAATCTTACCAGTTAGAGACAGAAAGACCTAAGTTCAAAGCTAGCAAGGCATCTGACCATGTCCCCAAAAAAGCCAAAGGGAAAAAGATAAAAAGCACACACACATAGTCTGTAGGGCTGGAAAAGTCAGTGAGTGCCCTACACTAGAAAAACAAACTAAAACAAAACCACAGTAGGGTTTCTGAGAATATGAAAATCTTGGTTGACCCAATTTATCTCCAGAACTCACATAAAAAAGTTGAGCCTGCTTCAAGCACTTTTAATCTCAAGACTAGGGAAGCATAAACGGGATCTCTGACCAGCCTGTAGAGACTGCCTCAAAAAATAAGGGGTACAGAGTGTTAACTATTTTCTTAAATGAACCTCTCTACAACACAATATAGACCAAATCAGACTGAATTAAAAGATGCCCGTGTTTAATGGATGACAACACTCCAGGGTGGACCGGGGAAAACATGGAGAGGGGAAGAGAAAGAAAGGGAGACCACCAGTAACCGGGAGACCACTAGTCACCCGGAGACCACGTGTTCATTCTCTGGTGGGCAGTTTAAATAGCCTGTGGGAGTGGTCTTTACCTTCCCTGGGGAGGGGTTACTATTTGGCAGGCTTTCTTGACCCTCCCTAGGGAGGGGTCATTGTTTGGCGGGCTTTCTGGGAGGTGGAGTTTGGACTGAGGCAACACCCATGGAAGGGAGCTTATGCCAGAAACTGGGGTGAAGCCCCCAGCTAAATACAGAGAACAGAGCCCAAAACAATAGCAAGTTTGTTCTGCCTTACAGTCTCCAGAAGCACACACAAAAAAATGAAATAAGCTCAATTCACACCTGGCATAGACACATTCAAACACTACTTGAAGTATAAGTTCCATTTTATCTTTCAAGGCGTTTTCTTCTGTCTTTATGAAGCCACCTCTTTACATGGGCTTTGGTGGAGGTCGTGGTGCAGCACCAGCAGGTCTAAATCGTGGTGAGGGTGTTCAGTCCTTCCGAGCTTCACGGGATCGATTCCTGACTACCTTGCTATGAATAGCACAGCTCACACAGTAATGCAGCTTTACATAAAGCTTGGGGAGTACAAAAGCATCGAAGACACTTTCTTTGGATACATTCCTGATGGCAGTGGCCCCTACAAAGTTCCAAATGACGAACTTCTTAATGGCCTTGTCCTTGGGCATGCACCTGGCGCAGTTAATGCAGTGAATTGACTGCACATGGCTGTGGCCCTTTTTGTCACGACCATTGTTTCTCTTTTTTTTTTCCTGGTCATCTTTGAGCCAAGTCCAGAAAGAGCAGAAATTCATTTATTATCTCAAAAAGAAAGAAAGAAAGAAAAAAGGGAGAGAGGGAGGGAGGGAGAAAGGAAGAAAGAGAAAAAGGAGAGTCTGGAGAGAGAGAGACAGTTCAGAGGGTAAGAGCACTGTATGCTTTCCTAGAGGACCCGGGTTTGAGTTCCAGCACCCACGTGACAGCTCACACTATCTATAACTACAGTCCAGGGTATCCCATGCCCTCTTCTGACTACCATAGATACATGGTGCATATAAAATACCTATATATACATATATATTTCTAAAAAGCAAGGACTTTCCCTAATTTGAGAATTGTCTCTTAACCTTTACTGTCCTATGTCCACTCTGAGAAGTGCCTAAGTGAGAAATACACATTATGTTTTAAAGACCTAAAATAAAAACAGAATGAAAAAGTAGTTCTTGAATATTTTTACATTGGTTGCATATTACTATAAGTTTTGGAAATATTCGGGTAGTGAACTATTGAAATCAAGGCCATTTTAGTTGTATTCTTAGAGGCTAGCGATGCAAATCACTTTCTTTATCAAATATGCTCACTCATTTGTGAAAGCAAAACTGTCATTCTCATAGAAAAGCCCAGCTGTGTTCCTCATGGTTCACTGTGTTTCTTAGAGTTAAAGAAAAGGTGTATATGCAATAAGGGGAGCTTGGGTCCTAGGCATCACAAGAGCTAGCTAGACAGGAAGGATTCTTCCTAGTGCTCAGTGATGCTGTAGGATGACTCTAGTCCACAGTCATCTATAATTAAAATTGCTGGTTTTTTTTTTTAAGTTCAAAGATCTCTGACAAGCCAAGTGTGGTGGCTCACACCTGTAATCTCAGCATTTGGGAGGCTGAAGCAGGAGGATTTCTACAAGTTCAAGGACAGTCTGACATATATAATGACTTCTAGGTCAGCATGGACTATATGAGAACCTATTCCCCAAAAGGAAAAAAGATATTCCTAACACATTGAAATAATAACTGTTTGAGGAGATGAAAATCCATATTAGACTGATTCAAATTATTATATTGCACCCCAGAAGTACATACAAATATTATGTCCCAAAGAAAAACTACCATAAATTATTAGTTTAATGAGAGAAATTTTTTAAAAGTTATTTTTGTTTTATTTGCATTGGTGTTTTGCTTGCATGTCTGTGTGAGGGTGCCTGATGTCCTAAAACTGGAGTTACAGACAGTTGTGAGCTGCAATGTGGGTGTTAGGAGTTGAACCTGGGTCCTCTGGAAGAGCAGTCAGTGCTCTCATGGCTGAGTCATCTCTCCAGCTCCTGAGAGAGAAATTTTAAACCAGGATTTTAATAAAAACTCACATAACTGAGGTATGTGTTCTGCAAGCACTTCTTAGACACCTAACTGTCATGCTGGTCTAAGGATTTGTACACATTTGTCCATTTATAACCTCTGTAAAGTGACTGAGAACCAGAGACTATGGTAAACATTTGTCAGTTCTCAGGAAATGTGTGGCTCATCTTCTCACAGGGAGAGATAACCAATAACTAATAAGTGAATTCCAGAGCATGCCCAAAGCCAGTGAGAGCTGTGGGGAAAAAAAAAAAAAGCAGGCTGAGGTGTGGGTGGTAAGATAGCATTGTAGATTTAGTATCTTTATTAACCAAGAAGCAGGAACTAGAGCAGACATGAAAAGATGGAGTTGTTACCCTGGGTGGATAAAATAAGCCTGGTAGGGAGGTATGGAGCCCTTGAGACTGGGATATTCCCAGTGGGATGGTGGGTATCTCAATCTCATGAAATTAAGCCTAGTAGGGAGGTATGGAGCCCTTGGGACCGGGATATTCCCAGTGGAATGGTGGGTATCTCAATCTCGTGAAATGCGGTTCAAAACACATCCTAAAGCCAAGGAAGAGCCAAACCCAGAACTGACAAATCAATAGGCTCTCTGAAGATAAGAAGGCACTTCTGGAAGACAACATGAGAGTGTGGGATGTACAGAGCTATGGAACATACACCTCTTCCTTGCCTGGCAGTCATGAGTTCTGGGGTTTGGGGCAGACAAAGCTGTATGTGGTCAAGTTTGCGTCTTTGAGGGATATGCCACGTGGTTATATGAAACACTGGTTAGAAAGAGGAAAGCGGTGAATAGCCTTGGGGAGCTATCACACACCTCCTAAGGTGCTGTTGAAGGTTCAAACTCAAGAGAATCGAAAGTAAAGAAAGGACTGGAGATTTTATTGAAATCTGCATAGAAATCAGTAACTAATTCAAAGATAGACTTTACAATATGGAGGAAAGAGAACTGAAAATGAGCCTGTGGTTTCAGCCTTGGGAGCTGTGGGCAGTGTTATCATTAACTGGGAAGGAAGTAGGGAGGAGAAAAACCTGCTTTAAGTGTACTGGGTTGAGAAAAATCTTAGCTTGGATTCCTCCAGAAGCTCATTTGGGGATTAGAAGGAGCATGCTGAGATTTCAATGTGTCTCTCAAAGCTTGTATGTTTTTGGAAACTCAACCTCCAGTGTGGTGGTATTGGGAAGTGGAGCTTGATGGGAAGTATTTGGGTCTTGGGGTCATAATCAGTAAAGGATTAATGCCTATGTAGCAGGAGTGAGCTCAGTAATGTAGGTGTGGTTTCTGTAAGAAGAATGCCTTTGGTTCTCTCTTGCCCACTGTTTGCCCTTCCGTTGTGTGGGGACAGAGCAAGAAGGTCATCACCAGCTGCCAGCACTTTGATCTTACACCTCTGAGCCTCCAAAACTGTGAGAAGTGAGTGTTAATTTTCATTGCCCAGACTCAGGTGTTCTGTGACAGCAGTACAGAGCAGACGAGGGCTCACACGTGAGCAACTTACTTGGAAGAATTCATCACGAGCTAAAGTGAAGGGAAGCAAAACTGGGGAGGGAAGTCACCTGTTCCAGTGTGCACCGAAGTGGTTGCTATGCCCTCTGGGGGTTAGTCCTACTGGAGCCCCAGGGAGGGGCTCATATCTGATGGTTTTTGATACAGAAGTCTGAAAGGAGGAAGCTGGCAGAGTGTGCATTTGAATGGAAAGGCGGTTCCCAGTGGGTGTGTGTAAGGTCCTCTAAGGGCCGCACCTATATCAGCCTGTGAAGCTGCAGTACGTGAAAGGTAGTGAGAAGTCACTAGACCACTAACATTTTGGCTCACATTTGCTAGAACCTTTTCCGAATGGTGTTTTCCAAATATCCTGAACAGGAATGACACCACCAGGTGTAATAACTAGTGTAGAGATCTGCCTCTCCTTGAGAGAAGCAGCTGGATAAAACTGGATTGAGCTTGTAATTCAACCGTTCTCCCTCAATAAAATTCTGTTCTGATGTGCAAATCCCCCCCAAGGCTAGCCTTGGTGCCACTTGCCCTTGATCCCAACACTCAAATCTCTGAGTTCAAGGTCAGTCCCAATCTGCAGGTGAAATTTCAGACTAGCCAGGGTCACATTATTGTACTGTCTAAACAAACAAATAAACAAATGTATCCCTATCGAGACGGGTTTCTTTACTTCTTGAAAGCAATCCTATTCTAGTAAACAGTGAGGTTCCACAGTGAAGTCCAGTTTTGTGCAGAGGAAACAAAGTTCTGTCTTGTGTCTCTGTTATGGGCATTTTTGAAACTGGGCTGGTTTTTCATTTAGGCAAAACCCTGTAGAGAAAATAGGGGATAAGGAAAATACAGAAAGCCCTGTCTTTTATAGCAGGGCTCATTAGGAAAGGGGGTTCTAAAATGCAGTGTTAAGTAGAGGTAAACACTCCTGTCCTTCCTGTGGGGCCACCTCTGTCCAGCCCCACCTGTCAGTTGCTGACCTAGAACAGGAAGCTCTCAAAATACTTTCAGCAAACACATTATATTCTCCTCTGATATCTCTGACAGGTCTAAGTGCTGTCTTCCCATACCTCTGAATAGAATCTTGAAAACATCTCACACTGAGGGCTAGGTTCAAATCCCATCTTGCGCATTATTAGTGTATCCTTGTACAAGTCCTCCCACCACTGAAGCTCTCAACTTCTTTATCAGTACAGGTGATAAGATCCACCTCGCCAGTTGTAAAGGCTGGGGACTGGGAAACCACCACAGTCAGCTTTTGACCTCCACAGAGATTCCTCTCAACGCTTTTTGCTCTTATCAGAACTTGAGACTATTTCTGATTTCCTCACGGCGCTGAATGCAAAGCATAGATGGCTTGCAGTAAGGAAGAAGACATTCCACGCCCAGTTTTCACACCACATGGCTCACAGTGACTCAGAAATCCTAGAGGCCCCACTGTGTTTTGTGTTCCTGGAGAAGCCCTGGACCCTTAAGAGGCTCTAAATTCTAGTCCCACTTGGCCCTCTTTCCAATGTACCATGGTGAGTGCCTTCACCCCTGGGTCTCAGTCACTGCATCTGGGAGAAGAATGATTGACAGGTTGACTCCTCCAGCTCAGAGCATCTATGATCCTACACTTCAACTGGCTAAATGTCATGCCCATTACTTTGGTTGACTAAAGAACAAAAGTGCTGGAAGCTTCAAGAGTCATTCCAGAGGTACCAACCATCCACTCAGAAGTACTCCAGGGTCCTCAGCCCCTGAGGACCTAATCTACCTTACTGATGACACCTTTAAGCTCTGGTGCTGGTGTCCCTGGAGAGAACAAAAGAAATGGGCACCCTGGGGGGATGTCATTTCCTAATTTCAACAAGAGATCCTTTAAACTAACCAAGGAACTGTTTAACTTTCAACTTAGGGTGAAATTCCAAACTGCCAAACAAAGGGAGTGGATGAACAAAGCACTCCTCCTAACTCCCCACCTGTGGCCCCGCCATTGCTGCTCTGAGGCTGAACACTCAAGGATGGAAGAAGCTGATCATGGTCTCCAGGAAAACATGGTGTGCTTTAAGAATAAATGTCATCACTTAGGCATAGTGACCCACTCCTAAGACCCCGGGACTTGGAAAACAGAGCGGGGAAGGTCACATCTTTGAGATAAACCCGAGCCATACAGTGAGTTCTAGCCAGCTGGCTACAGAGGAGACCCTGTTTTAATGAAATCAGACCAAAAATACAAAGTAATAATAACAATAATACGATAAAAATAAAGTCGTTTAGTGCTGGGCACTACCTCAGTAGAAGACTCGTTTAACATGCCCTGGGTCCAATGCCCAGTATGACAAAATAAAAGTGTTTAAATGAATGTCATTCAGGATCTAACTACTGGACACACACTTCTCTTTGTGTTTTCACTCTGTCTTCAATTTTAAGACATTTCCTCCATTTCATTGGCCCGCCTCCCACCTTGCCCCAGGAGAGCATATGTCAGATGGAATGGTCGTGGCTGGAAGTGGTGGTACCTGTGAGTCAGGGACATATGGTGTCCTGGACTGTGTGTTTGCTCTTGTACCTGGAGAGATTAGTCAGCCTGAGGCACAGCATCAGCCCAGATGCCATCTGGCTATTCTCCAGTGCAGGGTATAGGTGAAAAGTCATCCTCTATACCTTAATAGGTAAGCAGGGCTCTCAGCCACTATGGAGGTGGGTACTTTATGCTGCAGCTCTGGGTCAAGGGAAGCTACCCTTGTACCCACCAATAGGAGTAAGGCAGGATGACAATTCTTGCTGATGGTTCTGGAGTTCTGAGACTACAGTTGGGTTCTGGAAAGTTCCCATGTAAACCTTATGGATTGCCCAAGTATTAGCTGTCTCCAGCTATACCTTTCCCTGGGCATCTGCAGGCCTCCATCAGCTTGAGTTATTGGAATTCTGCCCTTTACAGCACTGTTTCCTAAGTTCAAAGACTAGACTTTGGTCCCCATCTGCCTACTTTGTGGTTTCTGCTCTTTGGGTATCTAGTAACCTTTTTTCAACTTCTCTTTCATCTTCCTGTCTTTGTCTGCTAACCGGCAATACTTACTGTGTTGTTGCTTAGGATTAACTGCCTGAGAAAATTTATACAAAGTACCTGGATGGGGTTGGAGGGAGAGTAAAAAGAGAGTATCCTCCCACCTTGCTTTGGGTACATGATTTGACTCCCCTCTGCTGGATATTCCTTAGAAAAAGGAGACCTGGTGTGTAACTAGCTAGAATCCTCTGTGACCAAGTAAAGTTCTCATCAAAATGATTTTAAATATGCATCGTCTGTAATCCCAGCACTCAGGAGGCTGTGGCAGAAGGATTACAGGATTATGAGTTCGAAACCAGCCTGGATTTCATAGCCAGACCCTGTGTGATGGCTCTGCCAGCATCACACCCATGTCTGAGCCACAAGAATAATGGTATGGTGAAGATTAGCCAATGACTCCAGGAAAGGAGCTAGGTAAACTCTTGGAGGTACCCAGTTCTCCATGAAAGACTGAAATTAGAACAAGATGGATAGTGAACACTTCTAATTCCAGCACACTGGAGACAAAGCACAAGAATTTAAGGCCAGAATAGGTGATCAGAAAGACTTTGAACCAAGAAGAAGAAAGAGAAGGAGGAGAAGAAGAGAAAGAAAGAGGGGGGAGAGAGAGAAAGGGATAGAAGAAAGAAGAAGGTTAGGGAAGAAGGAAGGGATGGCAGAAAGAGAAGATTACAATCACACCCAACTCACTGGTAAGGGAAGATGCTTTTTTATATAGCCTGAAAAGTGTGCTTCTGTCAAATTCTTCTTGAGTCTCCATCCTGCCAGGTTCATTTTCATGTGGAATCCACAAGAGAATAGCCTACTGGCCAGAGAAAGAACTCATGCTACCAGGCTTTTTATAGCCGATAAGAAACAAATGGAAATTTCCATCACCTCTCTAGGGAAAACATGTTAAGTACGGGTTGTGAATTCTGAGTGTCTTAATTTCCACTAGCCTGATTGTGCTTACGGCAGGATTTTTATTTTCAAGAAGAGAAACATCTTTAAAGGCAGGGCTGAAGAGATGTGGTAGAACACGTGCTTAGGATGTGTCAGGCCTTGGGTTCCATCCCCAGCACTAAGGAGCAAGAACAGTAAAGAGACCCTGCTTGAAGTCCCTGCCCTTATCCAGCCATGGCCACCTAGCTCACACAAGCTCACAGGACTCTTCTTACTCGGACCCCTCCTCGGGTCTGCAGCGGAAAATTAAGCCCCATTTTGGCCAGCTTCAGAGAAATCAGTGAGATCTGGAAGGGTGGACTTCATTAGCCTGTGATGTTCCAATGAATATTTTTGAGCTTAAGGAACCAACTATCCAAAAAATCAAATTCATTGATTTTTCCAAAGGGCAAGTACAAGCAGATGGCCTCAAAAAGCCTCACATGGCTTTTCCAGCTCTTACTTTTTATGCTACACATCCAACAGCTGCTCTTTTAGAGACAGGAGAGAGAGAGAGAAAGAGATAGGGGGAGAGAGAAGAGAGAGACAGACAGACAGACAGACAGACCAACAGACAGACAGACAGAGACAAAGCACACAAAGATTAACTCCTGTACATGTCCAGGAAGCAGAAGTGGTTTTCTGCAAGAAAGCTATGGAGCTGCAAATATTATCGCTGAAGTCCTATGCCCTTGAGCTCAGCTGTGAGCCCCTATGCTTGGGGGACCCTGTGACTATGATCCTGAGGCCTTGGTATTTGTGGGATTTCTGCAGCCAAGACATTTCTGCCCAGTCAAAATGCAAACGGCCTTTGAGAACAAAGCAAAATCAGGCTGGAGGATGTCAAACCGTGTAAGGAAAGCCTTTCTTTGTAGGTGCAAGGCCGGAATATGGCCAGGAGTAGCCAGGACAAAGAGATCATTGTCAGGGACAATGGTTACCTAGCCAAGTATTATGCATGACACACACCCACAATCACAGCATTTGGAAGGAAGGGGCAGGAAGATGGAGAGTTTGAGAGTTCAGGACCAGCTAGATTACATAGTAAGAACTTGTCTCAGATAGATGAGAGAGAGAGAGAGAGAGAGAGAGAGAGAGAGAGAGAGAGAGAGAGAGAGAGAGAGAGAGAGAGAGAAAAGAAATACAGAAGACCGGTTCCTGCATAGATGATCTCTCTGGAGCTCCTGAGATGAGTTCCCCACAGTCATTAGAAGTATCTTGGGATATCGTGGGAGAAGGGTGCTAGCTTTTTTTTAGACAAGATTTCATGTGTTTCAGGCTGACTTGAAATCCCCTGTGGAATTGAGGATGACCTTGAACTTCTGATCCATCTGCCAAGTGCTGGGATTAGATGTAAGTATTGCCACGCCTGACTCCTGTTTAATGGTGCTGAGGCTTTGTTTATCCATCTGTAATAGGAAATAAGGATGCTTCATTTTTTTTTGCAAATGCTTGGTCCTTGTCAGAGGAAGAATGGAGACAGTTTAGCAGAGAGGCAGTTTCCCTACTTCTATTGCAAAGTAAGGGAGACATACAGTCTGTGAAAATTCCTAAAGATGCCCCTGCTTCAAATCCTGGGGTCCCGCTGCTGCTTGATTCTCTACATCACCCTGAAGCTTAAAAGAGGGAAACACCTTGTTAGAAGTGAAAGTTCACACAGGGCCCCAAACAAGGTCTCTTGCCATTGCCAGTATGAGAGGATAGGGTAATTACACGAGTCTGCTTTCTCTAACTGTGGCAAAATGCATGGAAAAATCAAAATTGAAGGGAGGAAAGCTTTATATTGACTTGTGGGGTTTAGAGGTGTCCGTCCAGGGTCACTTGGCCCTGCTGCTTCTGCCTTGTGGTAGCAGAGCCCATCTTGGCAATGGTGCAGACAGCCTGTTCAAGATGGACAGGAAGCAAAGAGAGAAGCAAGAAGAGGCAGACTTTGGATATCCCTTCATGAGTATAACCGAGAGACCTGACTTCTTTTCGCTAGCTCCTACCTCTTAAGGTCTTGCCACTGCCCATATTGTCTGGAACCAAGCCTTCAACAGGTAAGCCTTTCCGAGACATGTCGGGTCCATCATCAGTTGCGCAGGAGTTCCTTTCCAGGGTGAGATCCAGCCATCCAGAACCTTCAGATTTCCCTTGCTTTGTTCTTTGAGGTCCAGTCACGGCTCAGCTTTGTCCCACTCCTCAGATTCAGATGGGTTGCGCCCCTAGAGAGGTGTTTGGAATTGGCTAAAGCTTTTAAGTTCCCTTTTGTGTGTCCTACAGAGCTACCACAAGTTCCGCAGCTGGTTCCAGGTCCTCCATGAGCAGGCATGGTTTCCCAGTCACCCAGACACATACTCCTGCTCTCTCAGTCTGAAAAAGTGTAAGATCATAGATACAATCAGAAGCTGGAAGGGCCATAAAAGCCTGTGTTGAAGAGAGCTGTTAGGGATGTGGAGTCTGGTTGTCTCATACGCCAGTGGAGATTGTTCTAAGGAAAGAGAAGGGGACAGTTTCTGCAAGAGCATGTCTTAGCCAAGAGCCCCAGCATGGTACTGCCAGCAGCACTCCCCCCTTTCTGATCCAGCACCAGGCCCCCCAACATCTCTGATCACATGCGTCCTCATCTACAAGTACACAGTGATATCTAAGTTGCCTATATCTTGAGGATAATAACTGAGCAAGAAAACGGATCTCAAGACATTTTTTAAAATATTAAATTCTACAAAATATAATCATTATTATTATTATTATACAACATGAACTCCATGATTATTATGTCCCTGGAGTACCAGCTGAAATCTGACAAATATTTCTCCATGAGTTAATCTACTAGCATTTCAGAGACACGAGTTAGTGCACTAATGTCACCTTATAGGCATACACGAATGTGCATTACATGTTCTTTCCAACTGTGCTCTACGTGAGGGAGACCTTTGGGATAGGATATTACAGAGGAAAATATTACTCAAAGTGAACCCTGTAGTCGCACCATTACCTAGAAACAAAGAATTTGGAATCTTTATTTGGGAAAGTAAATAAGTGTATAATTAATCAAAATGTAAAACAAAAACCCAATCTAGGGCTGGGGTTGTAGCTCAGTTGATAGAACATTTGTTTAGCATGCATGAAGCTCTGGATTGGATCCCCAGTACCACACAAGCCAGGCGTATCAGCCAACACCTGTTGTTGCAACACTTGGAAGGGGAAAGCCGGAGGATCAGAAATTCAAGGGCATCCTCAGCTACATGGTGAGCCTGGAGCCAGCTTGACATATATGAAGCCCCGTCTCAGGAAGCAGAAGAAGAAAAAAGAGTCAAAAATTCTGATCAGTAAAACTGATATGACAATATATCATTCTCCAGAAAACTGTTCCAATTCCTTAATGGCACCTGGCATTGCAGAGATACCTGGCACTCATTAAAACACAGCAGAGAAGATGCCAGAGCCCACTGTGCTAAGCACAGCAAAACAGCAGGCACAGGCTTGGCTCTGCTGGTTATAAGTACAAAGGAAAGCAGAAAGGTCAGACTGAGCTCCCAAGGAACTAATTGTCAGGTCAGGAGACTGGGGTTACAGCAAGAGCTTTAGTTCCTTTTGTGTAACTTTTTCTTTTCATGTGGTGGAACTACATTTATTTCTCTAATTTTTAAAAATTTTTAGAAAAAAAAGATTTTTAGATTTTTTTTATCATTTTTTAAATTTTATTTTAATTTTTTTTCTTAGTGTTCTTAGAGGCTTTTATGCCCAGGGCCTGCTGGCAAGAACTGCCAAACCCATTGTTCCACTGTAGCTGTGGCAGTGGCTTTGAACACAATAGTTAGCAGGTTAAGGAGCGCCAGCTGGGCAGCCTCCACACAGCCCTGGCCCCAGTCCCATTGTTGCCTCTGGCACTTCTGCAAGGAGCCCACATCACCTAGCTTTGAAGTTGGGGGTCACAGAGCGTGAAGTCTAGGCTGGAGACTACGGATGCAGTTTGAGGGGAAGGGATGAAATGGTCCAAAAAATTATCTAAATCAAAATGACCTGCCAGGGATCCATCAGAAAGACGTAGAGACCACCAGCTGAAGGCTGCCCTGCTATAGGCAAGGACACTAAGCACAGGCAGGGCATCTGGGTGCATGAGAAGTTCCCCAGCCTTTGATGAACCAGCCCTTCCCTTCCACTTTAGTTTTTACAAAAGAGCTATAACTGCCTTTTGTTCTCTGGGTGGGGAGAGTCAGGGTCACCTCTCAGATGATCATAGCTAAAGTTCCTGTTGTCCTAGGAGAACCTGGTTTCAACTTTGGAGCCCCAGTAGAACAGCAGCAGGCTGTTGTGCTCTGGGCTGTCCAGGCTGCAGACCAGAGATTTATTCCCCACCTGTTCCTGGGTTAGCGTTCCTTGGAGGAGAAGCCCTAGGCTTGTCTTTGAATTTTGGAAAACCTTAGAGTCTTTCCAAAGAAGGTTCAGCAAAAGCATTTTTTTAAGGTTTTATGTGTGCACAGAGTTAGGGTGGTAAACATGATAAGAAACCTTGTGCTTCTCAAGGGATTCACAGAGATACAAACCATGTGCATATGCAACAATAACAGTCAATAATAGTTAGGCCCTCACCACTTGCTTTCCTGAGTTAACTCACCTAATTACAGGTGTGTGTGTGTGTGTGTGTGTGTGTGTGTGTGTGTGTGTCTGTGTGTGTGTGTGTGTGTGTCTGTGTGTGTGTCTGTGTCTGTGGGTGTCTGTGTAGAACCGAGGTTGGAACCCAAGGCCCTGGGTTCTCCAGGCAAGCTTATCACATCCATGCTATAAGGAAATTTGGGCCCTGGAAAGAATAGAACCACCTAGCTATGCTCCCAAGATCTTACCCATCCCTGACGCCAGGTCCCCTCCAGGTTCCTACGGCAAGTAAGAGACGTTCTGCAAGCCCATGGGAGAGTCTGATACTCTGGTGCAGACTCTTCAATACTCTCAGATTAAAGATTCAGAGGATGAAGTCTTCACTTACTTATTTCAAAACTTACAGCGATATTAAATAAAAATACTCTTTTTCAGTATTGATATAATTAAAAAACTATACAAAGTTTATTTTTTATTTGTTTGTTTGTTTTGCTTTTCTTTGTCCTGTTTTGTTATTGAGACAGGATCTCTGTGTAGCCTAGGCTGGCCTCAAATTCTCCGTTCTCTTGACTTGGACTCGCAAATGCTAGCATTACAAGTATATGACACCAGGTTTAGCTTAATAATACTTGCCAGTTTATTCATTTATTGGAGGGCACAGGCAGATGCCATAGAACACATGTGGGAGTCAGAAGACAACTTGTGGGAGCTGGTTCTCTCCCAGGGATGGAACTCACACTGCCAGACTTTGCAGTAAGCACCTTCACCCACTGAGACATCTGGCCATCCCACTTAACAATCCATCTTCAGTGTCCCGAAGCAAACATGCTGAAGCTTTGTTTATCTTCTTTTGGACATATATTTAGCAAGAATAAATAAAGCACAATAATTTGCTTCTTTTGTGTTTGTATCACCTAAACTTCCAGCAAATACAAAGTTTCTACACCAGTTTTATAGCTATCTCTGTGACCTGATGGACAACTGATTTGAAAATGGGCTTCAGCCACTTGATTATTTCACAAATTTAAATTTTCAGAGGTAGATTTACAAAGACAAAAAAAAGAGGAGAGTTTTAAATATTTTTTGTCATATAATGCAAATTTCCTGCAAAATTGTACTCATTATAAGACTGGATACTTTATTACCATTTGATATTGTGTCAAACAGAACTTGGAGAAATTAATTAAATATACAGGTAGATAAGAATACAAGGAAAAACTGTGAGTATAGTTTAGTGGTAGCGTTTGCCTAGAATGGGCGATGTGATGAATTTATAGCATATTGTATATGTGTATGTATACATATGCATCTATCTCTATGCATGCAGATGTATATATGTGTCCATGATGAGGGAAGGGAGATTTTAGGCAGTGTAATGTTAGGCAGAGGAGGAATGATGGTCTGAAAAGCAAAATTGGAAGAAATGAATATGAGAAGGAAAAGGACTTGCTCTCACTCAGTGTTGAAGAACATGGTCTGGACTTCGGTGACCATAGGAGCCTCCTCTATGGAATCAACAGAGCCTGGGGTCGGATCTTCAGGGGTGGAGAGGGTGGGAGCGTGGGCTGGGTGGGTGAGCGTGACTAGGCAGAGCAAAGTGAGCTGAACTGAAGGGTGCTCTAAAGGAGAGAGCCAAGGAAACCGGAAGGACAGCAATGTGCCCAGGATTAGTTCTGCAGGATTACTACTACCCCTACTTACAGATGGGGAAACAGAGACACAAAACCACTATGTGTCCTGAAGGCAGTAAGCGATCACTCAGCCTAGTGAGTGTGATACCATGGATCCATCCCTCTTTGAAGGTGAAAGTGCATTGCATTGCGATTGGCCACTCCATGTGAAGTAAGGAAGACACTCCAAATGAACACTAGTTTGGGGGACACAGTGGGAGAGGAGGACATGGGGATGGAAGGACATGATGCAGTGTGGTGGAGAGTAAGAAGCTGGGGGGGGGCAGAGGGGTGCTCCTGTGTGGTTTTTCCTGTATATGTGTAGCTGTGATTTGGCTGAGGGGGAGTTGAGCTTCTACTAAAAATTCTAGAAAAGAAAGTTACAGTTGTTGCCTGGAGCACCGGTACACCCGTCTTGGTCTCTCAAAGAAGACAATGTGATGATGTAAACAAAAGAAGAATTGCATAAATTGCAAAAGCTCTAAGGTCATCAAGATTCCACCAATAAACTAATCAGGTGACCATCTGAGGCTAGGCTGAAGTCGGGCTGTGTGCCTACCTGCAGAGATTGCAATGGGCCGTTTTACACGTTAGAGCCCAGAGACTGGACCTGTCAACATCTCTCTATCTCTCTCTCTCTCTCTCTCTCGTGTGTGTGTGTGTGTGTGTGTGTGTGTGTGTGTGTGTGTGTGTGTGTGTGTATGGGTGTGTGCACGTGCATATGTGCGTGTCTGTGCATGGGCATGCTGGGTGCCTGCAAGCTTATGAGACACTACCACAAGACAGGACACAGGCATACCCTCTGGCTTTCCTTATGCAAAGCTGTTATCCTGAAACAAACTAGACCAAGCTTTCTTACAAATGCATGGTTGCCTGGATGACCTACGGACGTGCTAAGGATGTCATAGCGTTTGCTGTTGGGTCCAACTCTGGAAAAAGATGTTGGACTCGGACAGCAGGGCAGTTAGTTCAGGGGACAGAATCCTGCCTGATATGCAGGAAGAGATGAAAAGGAAGCCTGGGAATGCAGAAACTGCTCACCTGGTTGTTTGAGCCCTGGAAGGGGAGGAGTTGGGAAGAGGAAGTGCCCGGTCATTGTTCTCCGGAACCTTGGGTCTTACTAATTAACCACAGAGCCTAATTAACTCCCCCAGGAACAAAGGTGGAGGTGGGGAGTATTAGAAAGTACTGTAAGCAGAGGTGATTCTCTAGAGACTCAAAAATTCAAGCAGAGGGGCGCCTGCCGTCTGAGGACTTGAAATCCTGCCTGGGGAAGAGCCTGCTGCAGAGTTTCCCACACTGTTCCAGTAGTCCTCCAGGGTGCTCCCTGCAAAGAATAACACAGCCATCACACATAGCTTCAGGTCACCACACCCTGTTGAGACAGGAGTCCTCCATCATCAAGGGCACACACTCTCCAAGCATTCCTGTGACTGGTGGGGAGTGATCCTGGTGACACCTTGGGGAACCACAGGCTTACCTGGTTTATGTCTCCAATCAAAAGACACCATCCCACACTCAATTTCTTTTTTATCCCCCTGGCTTCCCTAGTCCTCATGTGGCCCTCTCCAATGATCTGAGGACCATTTGAAGAGGCTGTGTGATCTCAGAAACCCCTGGGAAGTCAAAACAGAATTCCAGAATCCCGTTTCCCAGCTGTGTGGCCCTAGGCTAGATGGTCCATCCCTCTGTGCTTCTGTTCCATTGTGTACAAAGTCAGCATCATAATACCAGTTAGAGAGTTAGAGAAAGCACACCCTGTGCTTTGTTTATGACCCTTCTTTCCAAAGTAAAGCATTTCTGCCATGATTCTTAAACACATCTTTGTCTTGCCTCATCCAGTCCTTAAATAAGGAATCAGGTTTCTCAAATTTTAACTTTTCACTATTTCCAAAGGCTACCAACTCTTGGACTCATTTGAGATCACTGTGATAATTGCTAACATGGCCTAGCCTCTGGAAGTTCAGGCTACTGGCCAGCTTCACCCACAGGGCAACACCACCCTTGGCTCAGCATCAGCCCTGTTACACTGTGGCTCTGTTTATATGGGGACTCGGTTTGAAATGTAAACACTTCTTGCAGATCCCCTCACTCCTGAGCTAGATTCCTGGCCTTGGTTCCGAGGCCTGCTTTCTCCCTCTAGTCTGGATCTAGCCGTTGTCTTCCTAGCTCCACTCTCCAGCTTCCAGGGCTCAGAGACGATTTCCATTAGCCATTATCCCAAATTCAGACTCCTGGAGGCTTAGATAGCAAAGAGTATTAGAGCAACATCTGGCTGGTCTCCTCTCCCGGTAAGAGAATCTCAACACTTTGAGGCAGCTGGTCAACACACCCACTATATCCAAGGTACGGTTTGGAAGCAAAGACTCAAAACTGAGTGAAGAGTCAAGTAACTCCTACTCTATTGATGGTACAAACACAGCTATGCACAGATATCTGTCAACACAGTGGTGGGGTCTCTTGGAGGCAGCCGTGTTCATCGAGGTTACAATCCGGCACTCCCAGGAGAGGAAGTTCCTTGTAAGGTTGTGGCCCAGTCCACTACCAGGCACCTGTGACTGCTAAATTGGTCTTCCTTGTTTTAAGGCCTCATCCGCTTCCTTCTTCCTCCACCTATTGGATTTGGAGTTTAAGCCAAAGTCAATCCAATATCAGCTTGCCTTCTTATCTGCTGCAGGATGTGAAGCATTCTTTAACCTCCCTGGGCCTGGATCTGCTCTGCAGTAAGATGAGCCATGTGAGAAGAAGACATTTTACACTACACAGACACTTTATTTCTTCAGTCAGGTATTTTCCTTGTTTCTTTCCTAAAGCAAGCATGGACCTGACTGTTTCATCAGCTTTCAGTCTCCTCCTGTCCCAGCCTCTGCCACCAGCCTCCGACCTTCAGCAGAGACACCAGAGACCCATGCATTGTCAGGTCCAGTGGATCCTTGCTAAGTTCCTTTTGGATCTTCTGAACCATTCGCGCCTTCTCTTTGTTCAAGGGTCTCTTCTCTTGATCCCTACACTCTGCTCTCAGGATCCTCTTCCCCCTTCATACTCATCATGGCTGTTTCTTTACCTTTCCTCTGCCACCTGTGTTTGCTTCTGGGCCCCTCCTTCAGCTCTTTGTTTTTGTTCTGATAAAAGTGGTGACAGCAAAGGCTGTGGAGTTCTCACTGTGTCAGGCAGGCTGCATATGTATGAGAGTATGTGTGTATGTGTGTCTGAGTGAGTGTGAGTTTATGTGTGTGAGTGTGTGTGTGTGTGTGTTGCCCCAAGAGAAGGATGTACACCCAGCTACTCTGTCACTATTGTTTCTGGGTGACCTCTGTCCCAGCAAAAATTCTGCCTCCTAACCTGTTGACACCCACCACGTTGGCATCTCAGGCTGAACCCTTTCCTCTGGGCTCAATCCCTCCCTACCTGTTAGCAGCTTTAGGGATTCCAAACTTGGAAGACATAAGGCTTCCTCCAGATGAGCACAAGTTCACTCTCTAGGGTTTCCTCTAGATGACCGCATGTGCTCATCTGGAAGAGGTCTTAGGTGTGGAAATCCTTTCCACCCTGGCTTCACTTTCTTAACCACGTCTGACACCTCGACCATCCCCTCCACCCACCCTGCCTTTCAGAACTCACAGAATTCTGATACCTTTGGAAGGCCCCTCACTCCTGCCCTCTCCTCCCCTCCCAGTGTCTTTGTCTTCCTCCCCCACGCCCTGGCTTTATTTCTTGTCCAATTCTTGCACTTTTTTGACTGTTCTGCCTACCTCCGGTGGACTTCCTGCAATTTATTGGCCTGTCTTGTGCCCAGGTGCTGCTTCTAAAACCCCCAAGCTCCTTGCTGAAGACCCTTGTTGGTTAATGGTTACCTAGGAGATAACCTCACATTCCTTCGGACTAATCCCAGTCTATTTGTCATGGGTCCCTCTGAAGTCTCACAGGCCACCTCCCTGTTTTACCTCCTGCTCCAGACTAACTTGATTGCCTGAGTTCTTTGCATAACTAAAAAGTCGCTAGCAATCTACTCCTTGGGGTTGTGCTGCTTCTCAGCTGCCTGTGACCCAAAAAAACAGAAATGGTCACAGGGAGGCAGTGGGGGTTCACTGGGCTTAAAAGCCAGGTTCAAAGCAACCTGTTGGCTCTAGAACCTTAGCTCCCCCTCATTACCATGCTCTAGAGAATGGGCACATAGTCCAGTATGACCCATCTTCCAGTCTTTCCAGACTCCAGGTTGGCTGGCTCGTTCCTTCAGGTTTCATTTCAAGGGTCAGTCCTCTAGAAAGCTGTACTTGGCCTCTGGTCCTGGTGCTGACCCATTTTTTTTTCAGCTAAAAGAACCATTATTTATAGGGTGTATCATTTTTGTTTTATTTTCATTTAATTTTTTGTTTTAAGTTTTTAAGACAGGGTCTCATGCTATAGTTCAGGCTAGCATGGACATTTCTCTCTATTGCAGTCTGGCCTTGAACTCATAGCAATCCTCCTGCTTCAGCCTCTAAGTGCTGGGATATACAAGCATCAGCCACCATGCCTGGCAATAATGCATACAGACTCAATATTTTCTTTACCAGAAAATAAAAAGTTCACCAACACAAATATAGGCAACTTTCAGTCCATATCTCGTTTAATTTACACCACATGTGGACATACATAAGAAAACCACTGTGCAAGCAACTAAGTTCCATGTTCAGTCTGTTTTCACACGTCTAAAGTGATCTAAGCTCCAGTTTGCTAGAGGAAGCCCCTTGGGCAATTGCTCTACCACTCTAATGCTTCTTCTGAGTGATGCATAGTGGAAGGAGAATACAACCTGAGCGGGTAGCGATAGGTCCCAGGGAAGACAGCCAGCAATTCAGAAGTGCCTACAAAATACCAGCTTTGGCTAAGCACATGGCGTTGATCTTTTGGTGATTCTGTTTTTGTTTAAGAGGGAATCGTTTTGGGGTGGGTTTTTTTTTGGTTGTTTTTTTTTTTTTTCCCTGACTGGTCTTTCACTTCTGAGTTCAAAGGATCAACCTGGGTATCTGAGGATAGTCACTTGGAGAAGGCATCTAAACCCCATGGCTTTGCCCTATTATCTCGGATGGGTCTCCATTCCAATGAAACTTCTGCCTCCCAACCTGCTGACATTTGCCACACTGGCATCCTCAGGCAGAGCCCCTTCCTGAAAAAAACTTGGCCTCATAGGATTATAGGTGTGCACCACTATACACAACCTGGAATGTCGTTTTCAGTCCTTCACCATAGAGCCTTAGGAGACGGGGAGTTTTCTTATCTACCTTTCTAGGATAAAAGAGGAAAAAAAGAAAAATCAGAATTTAAACAATTCATTCATCCTACAGCTAGAGTGACTCAGGATGGGAATCTTAAACTAGCAAGCCGACATAAGAACTGGAGTTTTCAGTCCGAGGCTGTCATTCCAGTATGCTGCTTCTTTATAACTCTTCAGAAGTGACAGCCAGTAGCCAGGTGTGGCAGTACACCCCAGGACTAAGAAAGCTGAAGCAGGAAGATTGTTGTGAGTTCAAAGCCAGCCTTTTCTCTTAAAAACAAAACAGAAACCAAACCAAAACAAAACACACACATACACACCACCACCACATAACAACAATAAAAACAACAAACAACCACAACAAAAAACCTAAGAAATACTAGTCAAATCTTCACCTTCTTGCCTATTTGCCTTGCATAACGAGGAACAAGGTCAAACCCAATATGATTGTTCTAGTTCTATGTTTTATCCATTAGCATCTTTTAAAACTTAACAATAATTCAACTGTGGCCTGAAGGGTACAGCAAGCAGTAGAGTCAGTGCTTCCTTTGATCTGAATCCCACAGTTCAGACCTATTTAACAGCTTAGACACAATTGTGAGTTCTGAGCAACCATAAAATCCATGTTAACTCCGGTGCCACTCCAGTAACACCTGAGCCAGGCTTGGGAGTACTAACTCGAATCTGCAGTCCCAAACTGAGTAGCCTGAGCTACAGAATAAGCTCTTGGTTAGCCTGAACTACATAGTGGAACCTTGTAATTAAAGACGAAAAATCCCAGCCAAGGCCTGGGAGCACGGCCCATTGTTACAGCATTTGCACACTGTGTGTCAAGACCTGGGTTACTCCCGTTTGCAAAAACAGAACAAGAACTCAAATAGAATTTAGCAATATTCTATTTCTTGATTTTTTTTTGACAAAGACTCATTTGTAAAATTATAATATAAATAATGATAATATATGTCCTGGAAGGCCAACACATGAAAATACACATAAACTAAATCTTTACTTCATTCCATAGATAAAAATAAACTAGAAATCTATATGGGCAGACATATTAAATTAAAAAAAAAGGCTTCTAGGAGAAAATCATTATGATCGCATATTAGAAAAATAACTCCATCTTTGGGGGTCATTGTTTACTTTTGAAATAGAGTCTTGGTGTTTCTCAGGCTAAGGTTGAGGGCTATTATATTTCTGCCTTTGCCTCTGAGGATTCCAGGCATGTGCCACCACACTCACCAGCCATATATTCCTTAACAGGTCATCAAAAACACAGCACAAAAAAAGAATACATTGAAAAGTTGAATTTAAAATCAAACACTTTTGTCCTAGGAAGACTCTGTTAAAAACAGTGCAAAGATATGCCGCTAGCAGGGGGTATTTGTAAGACATACCAGATGGAAAATTTGCCCAGACTGTGTTAAAAAAATAAAAATATTAAACTCTCCCCTGCTGTGGTGATGCATGCTTGTAATCCTGGTCCTTGAGGACAAAGCAGCAGGATTATGAGTTCAAGGACAGCCTAGCCTACGTAAGCAGACACTGTCAAAACTAAGCACAAATTCAATAATAAGTAAACAATTCAATAAATATCTGAAAAGATAGCTTTACTTGCAAAATATATCTACATATATAGGCAGAGCAAAGATGTTCAACACCATTTGTCACTATGGAAATACAAAACAACCAAGAGAAACTAACATGGTCCTATCAAGACAATTAAATGGGCCAGGTGTGGTGGCACACACCTTTAATGCCAGCACTCTGGAGGCAGAGGCAGATGAATGTCAGTGAGTTCGAGTTCAGCCTTGTCTACAAAGTGAGCTCCAGGATAGGCAGAGCTGCTCCACAGAGAAACCTGTCTTGAAAAAACAAAAAGACCAGTTAAATGATGCCTGAATGCCAAAAAATACCAAAACCTGTCACTTAGAAACACTCATTGCTGGGGAGAGCAGAGTAACTTCCCAAACAGCTTAGCAGTCTACTACACTGCTAAGGTTAAATACATACATGAGCTCTCACTCCTGTTTGCTCATGGGAAATAAAAGCATTGACTTTCACAAAAACATGAACCTATACATCTATGATGGCAGTATTCATGAAAACCCAAACATGAAGGCAACCCAAATGTCCTTGAAGTGATAAAGACATGGACAGGCCACGGCACATTCCTGTTGTGGAATACTACACAGCAATATAAAGGAATGGACTGTTTAGAAGTACCTTCAAAAGTATCCACTAAGCAGAAGATCTGGGCACATAGGGTACTTTGATGAGATTCCATTTACATATTTTAGAAAAGGCAAGACTGTACAGATAAAAAATAACCCAGCGACTGCCAGACAGTTGAGGAGGGGCACAAGGTAGCTTTCTTAGAGGTCAAAGGCTTCTGAGCCTAGATTGTGGTGCTGGTTAGATGATGTTCGAGAAAGGGGCAGACCTCAGCAGATGTAGACATCAGTGAAGAGTGGATTCCTGTCTGGTGCAAGGACAGCAAGGAGAAACAAAACGAGGAGGCAAATTGGCAAGAGGAATCTACAGCTCTTCTTCCACTCAGCTAGATTGCTGCTATTTACAAAGATTTTCAGAGTTTTTAAGATTTGTTTACTTTTATTTTATGTTATCAGTGTTTTGTTTGCATGTATGTATGTCTATATGTGTGAGCCTGCTGCCATCAAAGGCCAGAAGAGGTTGCTGGACCCCTTAGAATAGAGTTACAGACATTTGTGGGCCATATGGGTACTGGGAATTGAACCCAGGTCCTGTACAAGAACAGCAAGTGCTTCTAATGACTGAGCTATCTGTCCAGTATTTTATAGAGATGTGTTTTTATGGTATTACTAAAATAATAGCAGGCCTGAACTTAAGGAACACACTGTGTTTAAATTGATTCTCTTGTATTGAGGACATAGCCCAGGGACAGTGTGCTTGTCTAGCATGCATGAAGACTTGGGTTTGATCTCCAGAAGAAAAAAAAAAGCAAACAAACAAAACAATTTGAAAAATTAAAAAATAAATGACTCTGCTTTTCCAAACTATCTGTCATAAGATACTAACAAACATGTGGGGTGTAAAGGCTCCAGATTAAAGGAGGCCACGGGGAAGATAGCAGTCTCTCAGAGTCAGACTGGTGTTATAATGAGAATGCTGACATCACACTAGAGCTGGAGCTTGTTAGAAGCGAACTGTTTGCGACTGACAACAGTGTCGTCGGTAGAAACTGCTCCACTCAAAAACTAAAAATTAAAGAAAAAAAACCATAAAAACTACTGAAGTATTTTAGGAGCCAGATGTATACAGTTTATACTCAACTGCCTCCAGAAAGAAATGCTATTTATCAAAACCATTTGATTAAACTATTGTTATGGAAATTGTGACTGTGTTGAGATGACCCCAAACAAAAACCTTTTTTCAATGCAGTGAGTCCTCTGAGCAAGCCACAGTGCAACCCTTTAACACTAAAAACAGTATTGAACAGCAGAATGTGCAGAAGAAAAAGGAAAAGAAAAATGTGGTTCTCCAAGCCCCGTGAAAATTCTCTATAGACTGGATCCTTATGAAAATGTCAGTTCTAAATACCACTTGACAGATGTTTTTCCCAGGCTTTATACTGGGACAGACACGGAACCGACTTCCCTTTCAGACAGCTTCCTTCATGGTGGAGGAAGGCCCCAGAAGACACAAACCTGCCAATTATTTCCAGTATAGCAATCTCCACCTCCCTGCTTTCCTTCTCTTTCTTACACTCACCTCACTGCACCTAATATTTGGGGCCAGTGCACAGTTTTTCAGGAAGAAAAAATTAACCCAAGCCGTTGGCCATTGTTGCAGAAGTGCTGTTAAAACAGTAAGAGGGATTTCAGTGACTTAAGGTTGAAAACTACAGGTAAGTTTCCACAGCACTCACCAAATACCAAAGGCCAACCCACTAAACCTTTAATTAGCAATTCATGGAGGTCAGTAAGGATTAGGCAGGTTCCTCCAAGTGGTGACTCAGAGACTCAGGTCCCTAGGTGTTTGGGTCATTGTCATTTTCATTGTGTGCTCCACATAGTGAGCACTGCTGGGCAAGACAGAAGAGATACATGAAGACACATGCATAGATCCCACAGTGGCCTAAGTCCACATCACACAATGAGACGCCAACAGCCCAACATCAAGAGCTTTGGGGATGTAGCCCAGTGGCAGAGTGTGTGTTATGTATGTTGTGTATAAAGTCAGAGCTCTGTGCTCCAACCACAGCACCACAAAAAGAAAAGGTGGGGCCTACATCCCCTCCTCCTGAAACAAGGGGTCAGCAATGTGGTGGAAGGGCCCTCACATGACTTTAAAGGCTGAACTAGAAGATAGTATGACTTCAGCCTGGCTCCTTCTATGTGTCTGTCAGTGCTCACCTTTGCAATGTAGCCAACAGCCAAGATCAGCTGGACTTCAACCCTAGGGCTTTAGTGCTTGCAGAGGAGACCCTAGCCATAATAAAGTAGGGAGAGCCATCTTGCTGGGTAATTCCTAACCTGCAAAAGGGAAGAAATAAGAATTCATTACTGTTTTAAATCATAGAATTTTGGATAATTTGTTCCACACAAATAGCTAAATTTTGTTACCCTAGGTTTCTTGCCAGTGTCTGCTGTGATCTTGTAGCTTTTCTCCATGAGTTGCTTAATGGAATTCTCAGACTCCCAGCTCAGAAGACCTTATCCCCATCACTATCTTCATTACCACTACCATCAGATGCATCTGTCAAGGTCTGATCAAGAAACACAAATGATATTCTGATAAGGAGAAATTACATAGGTTTTTTGTTATTGTTTTTTTGTTGTTTTATGACTAAAACAAAATTTAGGTAGTGTATTGATGACACACCCCAAGACTGGCAACAACAGGGAGATATTGCCATCTTAAAGCAGATGGGCAAGGTAGGATCTCCAATTATTGGGAGATGACAAGTGTCTGAAAGGAGGTGTGACCTTCCAGGAGCAAACAGAAGCTGGGAGAATGCATGTCTATATTAACTTGTCATTGCTGACACAGGACAACTAAAATAAACAGCTTAAGGGAAGAAAATTTTATTTTGGTTCATGGTCTTTGAGGTTTCTATCATGGTCCCTTGGCTCTGTTGACTGTGGGTCCAGACACACTGAAGAGGGACATCATGGCAGGAGTACGTGTTGAGAGGTGGGAGGAGACAGCAAGGGACTAGCGGCAAAATAACAAACAAACAACAACAGCGAAAACATCTTTGGGGACACACATCTCCAATGATCTACTTACTCCAACCAGGACTCAGCACTTAATAGCCCATTCAGCTCTGAGCTCACCAAGGAATTAATTCATTCATGAAATTAGAAGCCTTGTGATATAATCAGTTTTCCCTTGAACTATCAGCTGGGAGCTAAGACTTCAGCAACTGAGTCTTCTGCACTTATTTCTTATCCAAATTATAATAATACCCAAACCCTCTTTCTCACCTCATATTCTGAATCACTTAATCCAAAAGGAAAAGAAAAGGTAGAGGAGCTTGGCTAATAAAGCCATTAGGATCAACATCTTAGAGGGCAGAACAAGATAAAGGAGGAAAGGAGACTCAGAAATAGAAATAGAAACACCTTACATATTCATCACCATCATCATTTTCATTATCATCACCACCTTTTGACAGCATTACCATCATCATTACCACCATCATCATTACCATTAGCGCAATCATCCTCATCATCAGTTACCATCAGCAGCACAATAATTTTATATTAACCCAAATGTCCATGCTCCTTTGAATTTACAAAAAGAAATTATTCTTCATATTTTTATTATATCACCTTCAAAATTCTCTTTTGCAGTATCTCCTGCACCTAACCAAGGTCTTGACACACAACTAGTCCTTGGAATTTTACAGATGTCTTACAATATCTATTCCAACAAAGACTGTACTAGAAGTACAAGTATAGAGAATCAAATTATAAGACGACTTGGTCAAATACCATAAGCAAGATACAAAATGTTAGGCAGGTTTGATCAGAGAAGACTCCTGGAGGATACAGTTCCTTGTGTTGGCCTTGGATAAGGGCAGTGATGGCTCCTATAAGTTGTGGTGCCAGCATAGGCCTTGGGTGAGGGAGCATCCCAACAGAGACATTCGGGAGACATACCTCTTCTATAACAAGGGAATCACACAAGGCAAAGGTATGAAAGTGAGGAAAGAATATATTCTGAGTGAAACCGGTTGTTTTGGTTTTGCTGCTCTGTGGAATGTAGAGGGATAAGAAATGAATCATGAAGCTAAAGAAATTAAATGCCCATATTGAGATGTCTTAAAGGTCAAGAGGAGACATTTGAGTTGGCTGTTGGTGGTGCATGCTTTTAATCCCATCACTCAGGAGGCAGAGGCAGGTGAATCTCTGTGAGTTCGAGGCCAGCCTTGTCTACAAAGCGAGATCTAGGACAGCCATAACTGTTACACAGAGAAACCTGCCTTGGAGTCGGGGTTTGCGGGGGAGGTACAGGGAAGTCGCTGTTGCTTGAATATAAGAGGAAAGTATTCTTTCTCTTCGGGAATGTCAAGCTGTTGACATTATTGGGTAGGCTACATCAGATAATAACAGACACCAAGTGGGGACACTATTTTCAGTATTTTGTTCTATTTTCAGTAATAAGAATCTGAGGCGAGGGCAAAAATGGTGTGTTTAGCCGGGCAGTGGTGGCGCACGCTTTTAATCCCAGCCAGCACTCGGGAGGCAGAGGCAGGCGGATCTCTGTGAGTTCAAGACCAAGAGTTAGTTCTAGGACAGGCAGGCTCTAAAACAACAGAGGAACCCGGTCTTGAGAGACCAAAATAAATAAATAAAAATTTTAAAAAATTTAAAAATTACAAAAAATGGCGTGTTAACCGGCTCACCGTTTGAAACCTGTGACATATGGCTCTCCTCACAGCCAGTCACTGTGCTTGTGCACTGCTCTGAAACACAACAGTTTTCACTAAATGGCGAGGTTGGAAAGTAGGACAGTAAAGCCAGAGGAGAAGAGGCCACGAGCATTGATTCAGGACGAGGAACTGACACTGGCTTTCCTTGCCTGGACTGTCCTTCCGCTCCTCCTTTCCTTTATCTAGAAAACACTTACTCGTGCTTCAAAATCACCGTTGACTCCCCAGAAATTTAAATACTTGGCATCTGGCCCTTCCTCTAAAACAACTGGACTTTCAAGAGGGGGGAAAAAACTTTTAAACTTATATTGGTTAAGTTAAAAATGAATAAAACGAAGCAACTTATCTCTGTTTAAAATCATTATCCACCATGGCAGTTTGCTAAATAGAGGACTCTCCAGAGCCTCCCTCCTCATCTTCACACTAAAAGGCTCCAGAGGAGGGGCATGCTATTCAGTAGATAATCTGGGCTCTCTGGCCTTTGTTCATCGTCCTCACTACCTGGACTAAGGCAGCCGGTATGGGGGTGCAGAACTGTGAGAAGCCAACATGGCCTTTGGCTTTTCCACTAACCCCAAAGCCTTGGACAAAGATCAAAGTCCCACAAGCCTCCATTTCTCATCTGTTCAGAAGGCACAGCAAAGATTACCTGTGAGGGCTGTGTGGTGCAGCAATAGAAAACCCCTGGTACCTTGCAGGCGTTTGACTGCTAATGTATTTTTGTTAGGCTCCAATAAACTTCACAAGAGTTCTGAAAGCATTGGAAAAGCTGTAGGAGATAGAATATAAGGGCTGGACTGGCTGCCTGCTGGAAGAAAGTGGTAAGACCCTATTGCTGAGCACACATCTTGGATAGAGGGTAATGAACCACTTATTTGTTTGATTGTTTGTTTTGTTTTGTTTTTTTTTTTTCAAGACAAAGTTTCTCTGGGTAGTCCTAGCTTTCCTGGAACTCACTCTGTAGATCAGGCTGGCCTCCAACTCAGAGATCTGCCTGCCTCTGTCTCCCAAGGGTTGGAAATAAAGCCATGCACCTCCACTACCACTTAGCAAGAACCACCTTTTAAAACTTGGATTTGAAGCCTTTTCCACAGGAGGGAATATATGCCTGAAACTGTACACATAATCAAAAGCCTATGACTTGGGGAGGGGAGGCTGGGCAAGGTCAAAGGTCCCAGACAGGAGTCTACTACTGATGCTTTGCACAATAGACATGTAGTTTATGTGTTCACATTCATAGACCAACGCTATTCTTGCCTGCTCAGAGAAGGTTCTTTTTTGTAGTAGGCAACAGTAAATACAGAGATTCACGACTAGTCAAAATATTGGGAGTAAACAACAGTTGAACACCCAGTCCTATGCAGGACATCTATAAGACCACCTTCAGGGCTGAGGAAACATCACAAAACAGGGAACAGAAAGATTTTGAGAGCCACAGGCTAGATGGACTATTGCAATATGCCAACTTTTGGATACGACATGCCTGCTACAATGAAGAACACACAGTGACTATGGCTCCCTGCACAAGGCCTGCACAAAATAGGGTTCATTCTCAAGAACCATGCAGTGTCTCAAGTAAGTCCATAGTTCTGTAATGGGCCATGTTTATAGCCATCTAAAAGTGCATGCAGCCCACAGGCCACAGACATGACATGCCTATAGGACACTCCTGTAGTTAGGAGTCTGCTTGTTCTTTTCCGGCTGCTCAGCCCCGAAATAATCACACAGAAACTGTATTAATTAAATCACTGTTTGGCCCATTAGCTCCAGCCTCTTTTTGGCTAACTCTTATATATTAATTTAACACATTTCTATTAATCTGAGTATCACTACAAGACTGTGGCTTACTGGCTAAAGTTCCAGTGTCTGTCTCTGGCAGGGCTACATGGTGTCTCTCTAACTCTGCCCTTCTTTCTCCCAGCATTCAGTTTAGCTTTCCTTGCCTAGTTCTGTTCTTCCCTGCCATAGGCTCAAAGCAGTTCTTTACTCATTAACCAATAAAAGCAACACACAGACAGAAGGACCTCCTACACCACACTCGTGTACCTGAAGAACATTCTCATGAAGGCCACCTTTGCTAAGATCCCAAACGTACCACTTTGCTTCTCCAGAAACTTTGGGCTGGCCTTGGGAATCTGTGGCTAAACATCACAAGTAACTCCTTCACTGTGGTTTTATAAGGGGAAATCTCAATAAGAAATGATTAGTCATGAGTGAGGAGGTACTCAGGACCAGTGAGGAGGTACAGTGGCCCTCCTGACCCATAGAACACATTCCAAGACTTCTGGTGGATGCCTGCGACCACAAATCCTTCTGCCCTCTCTGTATGCTGCATCTTTTCAAACACATAATTAAGTGATAAAACTGAAGGATTGAGCCAAGTGTAATAAGAGGGCAACAAAAAATGAAGTCGGACAATTACAATATGGTGTAATAAGTTTAACTTACTTATTGGTCAGTTAACTTCAGGCTTTCTCTTGCATAGGCTCAGATCAGAGTGGACTGAGAGCAACTGAAGCCACACAAAGTGAAAGCATTGACGAGGGGTCAGCTGTACTTGCTAGTCTACTCGCGTGACAAGGGAACATCCAGCTATGTCTAGGCAGTATTGATCCTCAGATAAGGTGATCACTAGGGAAAGCTTGTAGGCAGATACCCTCAGGCAAGAGAAGGTAAAGGAGGATGAAGGAGAGTCTGTGGCTCAGCTAGAGGAAAGGAGTCCCATTGCATCTGAGTTTACAATTATTGGTTCATATGTTAATCAATAAAGATATCTCCAACATCTTCCTTCAGATCCTCTCTCAGAAACCACCCAAAAGTTAGAAGCACTGAGCAGCCAAGAGGATAAGGCTCCTGCAGTATCCCCCTGCTCCAAGCTGGCTCCTTCATTCATGCTCCATCAGAAACATTCGGAAAACATTTGAAGCTCACTTCCTGTCAATCCTCCTTAACCTCTCACCCACCCTGATGTCCAAGTCATGGGCGGCTCCAGCGTATCTCTCCAGGATCTTCCCTCAAGTTTGATAGTCTTCACAAGGCTTCTAGACAGATCACTTGAAGAAGCCTCACAGATATCTGTATCCTGGCTGCCTCTTCTGCAATTGTCCTTTGGAGGTGTCTGTGGGTTTAAGTGCAAACCTGACATGGATGGAATTCCACCTAGTGCCTGGAGTTCAGCCAGTGCTCTGGAGTGCCTTGGCAGTGTTGCTCTTGTATCTCTCCCACACGACACCACCCATCTTTCCAGTCGGCTGACTCTTCATCTTCACAATGCAAAAGCAAGCTTCTGCTTTGAGATAAATGCCTCCCTTTGCTTTGCTCAGGTCTCTGTTCACCCTTGTATCTCAGTACATTGCATGCAGCAATAGGGATTATATGTTTATCTATCTAAGCATCTCTTCTATACAGAAAGCAACCCAGGAGAGGAGATGGCTCTCAGTCTTCTTGATAACACACATACCATTATCATTGCAGAATACTCTGAGTTGTTCTAAGTAGTGGGGAGGGAGAGAAAAAAGTGGGACACATATTTGTACACATTGGGAGGAGAGAATAGTGTTTGTGGCCTCTTATGCCTTATTAATACATATTAATATATATTATATATATTCACACACAAATACATATATATATATAACAAATAAAATATATACTTTTCCATCTTGTTTTGCCCAAAATTTTCTCAGAATAGCATACTAATAAAATTAAGTGTAAATAGTGTTGATCTAACATATATACACAAATAAGTAAGCATGCCAAGTAGCTTTTATAACAATAATAGTTAATATTGAATACCTACTATGTGCCAGGACAGACATTAAGGGCATCATTTTAACTCAATCAATCATCATAACAACCTTCATAAAAGAGATGTTTCAATTCTGATTTTTATGACTTATGCTGTAGGTCCAGAGACAGTAAGGAAATTCTGAATATCACATGACATGCTATAGTGTTCAAAATTAGTTCTTTCTTCTTTCTTTTGTGTTATGTGTTGATTTGTGTCCTCCTCAAAAAGATATTTCAAAATCCTAAGTGTCAGTACCTTAGAATGTGACATCATTTGGAAGCAGTGTCTCAATTAATATAACTAAGTCATAATAAAGCCATAAAGGGCAGGCTATAATCCAGTATGGCTGGGGTCCTTATGAAAAAGGGAAGTTTGAAAGGACATGTATGGAAAGAACATATTCTGAAAATATAAAAGATAAATAATTAAGAAAAAGGCAGAGTTGAGATATAATCAAAACATTGATTGACCCACAGACTTTAATGTAACCTGAAAATGTGGATTGGAGGTTCCTTGTGGTCACAAGCCATGTACTTTTGACTTAGACCAGCAGATAGCCACCTGGAACTGCACTGACTTTACACATGTCCAATGTGATCAGCAACCTCCCTAAGCCATTATAATTTGTGCCCACACCTCTACACACTTCTTGGAACATTTCTTATAAACACCAATCCATTTATAATTACCCATGGCCTGGAGAAGCCCTAATGAGCAGAGAAAAGGGCCAACCACCTTTGTGAAAGATAGACTGGTATCTTATTCATCAGAATTGTGGCCAGATGCATCCATCTCTGCAAAATAAATTGTTCTACCAATACCCTTGGAGTAAGGATGTGTCACTTTGCCGCACAGAGGGAGAATTCTGTACAATGAAGTAGCCAGAGATCCAACAAAAGGTAGTTTAGTGGGCTGGTAACTCTCCCAGATCCCCCAACTAGGACCTAGAAGGAGGAAGAGGGCAAGAGATAAAGAGATGGTTAAACCCAGAGATAATACAGGAAATAAGCAACTAGCACCCAAAATGCTATATAGAAGAACAAAAGAAAAAGATTGAAGCCTCAGCATTTCTGCTTAGGATTCCAAGAGAATCCCCACTCCCCACCCACACCCAGTGCCCAGGTCCTGCCACTATACCTATTATCAATAGCTGTGTATGAACCTCTGCTCTCTTTCTACCAATACTCAAGAGACTAGCATCTCACCATCCTCTATCTTCTCACACTATCCCTGATTCCCAACCTCTACTGCTGGCATCTGACAAGGTTCAGCCTACTTGTGCTCATAGTGCTAAGGCTCAACTGGAATGAATGAGCAGGAAGTTGGCCCCCTCAAGAGTCTCTCAGACAACAACAGGCCCTATCTAATCACTCACTTACTCTCTAGAGGCCAAGGGCACTGTCTAGGAGGGTCTTCCAGTCTGGCACGAGGACGCTAAGTATATGCCATGAATGGCGAGTACTTTAAAGCTGACCTGAAGAATTTAGTTCTCTGTGCCCTGTTTAAGAGAATCTTTGTGGAGGTTCGTAGACCCAGACCTACAGGCCCAAAAGACCCTGGAACTTGGGAAGAAAATCAGCTTTGTGACTGAGAAGGGGACATTTTCAATGCAGAGCCCAGAAAGGAAAGAAGAGGGTGAGGCTCCCTGCACTGAGAGCAGCAGGTGTGCAGAATGGGGTCCCACACCTGTTCCTGATGGCTCTTGAACCCCACTTGAGACAAATTCTTCAGATAACCACAAATGCCTATAGCAACTCAGTTGATGTCAGTATTTTTTGCTGAGATCCTGAATCCAGAGGTAAGACAGGAGAAAGAGCTATGTGTTTTTCTCACTTAACTGTCAGAAGAACCCAAGCTATTCTGGTTGACTCCAAGTACTGGCTGCTTGCATCATGTTCCATCTATGTTTCTCTCTTCCCTTCTTTCTTTCTTTCTTTCTTTCTTTCTTTCTTTCTTTCTTTCTTTCTTTCTTCCTTCCTTCCTTCCTTCCTTCCTTCCTTTCTGTCTTTCTTTCTTTCTTCTTTTCTTCCTTTCTAACTTCTTGCTGATTCTTTGTGGATTTCACATCATGCACCCCAATCCCACTCTTTACCTTGTCCCTTCATTACCACCCTCTGCCATTGCAAATGCCCCCCCAATAAAAAAGACAAAAACAACAGAAACTTCTTGTCGTGGAAGCTGTAGTGTGTCACAGTGAGTCACACAGTGTACCCTGTAGTCCATACATCTCTGCTTGCAAATGTTCATTGCAATGGATCATTGGTCTTGGTCAAGGCCTCTGGTTTCTGCTACACTATCAATACTAGATCCTCACTGGAACTCCTTTTGGATATCCTGCTGTTGCCCTGTGTTGTGGAGATCCTCCTACCCTTGGTCTTCCAGTCAAGGGTATCCAAATAGCTGTACTTCTCAGCTGGGACCTCAAAACAAAGGTCCACCTAGGCTGCTTTAAAAAGAAGTGAGTCTGAACTGGCAGCCATCAGTCATTTCCAGAACATATTGGGAAGCATGTTCCTCAGTAGCCTGAGGAATTGTTTGGTTTTATCATTGAGGGAAGAGGGCGATGGATAGTCCACGAAAAGGAGTTGAAACTTCTAAGTTTCTCAGGGATATTAGGAGCAGGAAGAATAACAAGCTTATAGGCTCAGGTCAGTTTGGTGTCTATGCATCAGCTTAAGAAAGCGATGCTTTTCAGGGTGGGTCACAAGCCTCCCAGAACTTATCTCCAGAACCGAGGCTTAGACAATCACCAGGGGAGCGCCTAGTGGCTCTGCTATATAGCTCCCACAATACGGCTGGAGTTGCCAGTACTGTGACCCCGTGGAAATCCATGAAGACAGCCCTCCCCACTGGAAACAGAAGGTGAATAGTGTGGACTCTGGGGATGATGAGGCAGGGGAGGAAGCAAAGGTGATTCAGGAAGTGTTACTGGCTTGTCATCTGCAGGTCTCCAGCCTACCAGGAACTCCAGTTGGGCTAAGTGGGGGAGTCTGGGTAAGGGGTGACAAGGGATCTGTTCCTTAGGGCTGGGACCTGCACTCCAGATGTGCATGGGACTCCAGGACATGTAGGCATCCCTTCCCCAGGGCAGGAATCAACACTGTGTGCCAATGCCAAGTGCCCTTCACCCAAGGAGACTATTCTCACAGTGGGAGGGTAAGGGGTGGTTGTTCTCAACCTCCTGTAGGAGGGAGGTAGGCAAGTTTCTACATAAGAGGCCCCCAGAATCATCACCTAACAGATTTCTATAATTGTGTATACCCACCATTCTGGAAGATACCCGGGCAGCCCAATGTAACCTAATGTGGTTCCCCTACACCTATATTCCTGGCCTAGACCAGAGTTGAAGGTCACCAGTTCTCAGAGTTCTGTCTTCCTTGACACCCCTAGACAGATCCCTAAATTTGTGATCCCCCTTCCCTCTGATTATAAGGCCCAGTGTTCCAAGGTCAAAGAGTTTTCTAGCATCAGAGAACACTGTGCAGACCGCACTGCTCAGAACTGTTCTCCACACACACAGGCAGAATTCAGTACATTTTCTCTAATGTCACAGAGACATCACCAAAGAACTCTTTTCTTCTTTTACATGTGTACAGGGAGGGAGTTTGGGATGGCCCACCCTAGCCCCTGACTCCAAAGGATCACATGTTGATGCCCTCTGTGGGGTTAAATTGAAGAGGACACACAGCTCATGGGCTTAAGGACACGGTCTGTTCTTCCAGAGTACCTGGCTTGAAATCCCAGAACCCACTTGGCAACTCCAAAATCAGACACTCCCACAAAGACTTACCTACAGGTAAAACACCAAGGCACAAAAAATAAAAGCAAACAAACACAAACAAACAAATAAAAAGAGGACACAACCTGGGAGATGGAGCTACCCAGCCTTGTCCCTCCTAGCTGCATTGCCTTGTGAGTGTGGCTGCGCAGCTTCCTGGATCTATTCTGCCTGGCTCACCTAAAGACTCAGTACCCCCTTCACCCGCAAATGTCCCCTACTGACTTGAAGGTGGGTGCCCATGAACTGAAATGCCACAAGCCTTTTCAGAATACTTTCCATTGGAAGCACTTGTTCCCCACCACCACCACAATAATTTTTGGCCCTTTCTTCCAAACTTAAAAGCACACTTCAATGCAGAAATTCTTTTCCCAGGAAGATGTATTATGAGTGTGATTTGGAGAATTGAGGATCCCCTACCTCCCACTCCTCAGCCAGCAATCAAGTCCGGAGGCCTTAAGAAAAGTTGCCAAACTGTTACTTGTGTTTCCTTGCAAGAACAGTGACGGAATAAATTGTTATTTTGTTTGGTTTTGTTCCCCATATACAAAACCTCCTGGGCCCCTGACTCCAGGCTACTGGCATTTTCATTAATGTTAATGTCGGCTGACCCCCCACCCTCCCCCAGTGACTCCAAGATAAATTGGCAACTCCAGACAAAGCCGTGTGAGTGAGTGTACCCCGGAAAAGTCAACCTCTCAGGAAGGCTGCTTGGGCTGGGTAAGCCTGCCCCTCCCCCACCTCCCAGTCAACAGAGAATTTTTCATTTCAAATAAGAATGGGATGGGAGATACATTCTCTGAATAAGCAAATGCTTTGGAACTTCTGAGTCTCGACTTTCTCTTCCTAATTGCAGGAGTGTTTTTTATTCAGAGATTAATTCTACTAGAATATAATCAAATTTTAACTTCACATCAGAGGAAACACTTCGAGCTAAAATGTGATCAAACCATACAGATTCTGGCCTTGAAATCAACCTGCAATTTAAAATGACGTGCATCTCCTTAGGCTGAGTCTGTGCAGAGTCACACTTTCCCCAAGAGATATTGTGTTTCTGTTTTAAATTTTTTTTCCCAGTAAATTTTATTGCCCCCCCCACCCCGATCCCCAGCTTTCCCAGCTTAAGCATTTTATCCAGTTTAAACGATGGGGATTTAAATTGCTATTTTAGTGGAAGAGGCTTGATTAAAACCTGTATCCTCATCAAATTATTGGACAGTGGTTCTTGGGCTCTGTTTACATTAGTGTCAACCTTAATTTAAATTCTGCATAACTATATTTGCTTCACTAAATGCGTTTGCCGGGGACACACCACAAATTACTCTGCATTATGAGCAGAGTCTCTTTGTCTATCACAAAGTGTTTTGAAATTAGCACCATAAGTAACTAGCTGTTAAGTGTCACTCGATCTCCTTAATGCCTCATTAATCAAACCCCATGGCAGCTGGTGTGATGTCCAGGCCCCTTACATATACGATCAGTATCACTTGTTCCTTGCATTTGACCACAGTCTTTAAACTCGATTCATTATTTGTGAGTTTGCCCTCGCCCTTGGCGATGCTCCTCCCTCAGGGGCTTCCCAACACGTGCAGCTTTGTATCCACCCAGAAATTAGAAATAAAAACCCAGCATTCCTGTGTGGAAAGTCATGGGCTCGGGAGAAAGAAAAATCTTTTTAGATGAATTATCCAACATGATTTTTTAGATATCCTAAGAAACCACACTGAAGGGGGGAAACCTCTGGGCCAGAGTTAGAGAAAGAAAAATGAATACATTTATCTGGGCTGGTAATATTTGCAGTTACAGCCTCAGTTCATGGAGAGATAGAGCACATATAGCCTGCAAATGTAATTGGAAAAAAACAAAAACATGTACCTTTATCATGGGATATAATGGCGGTGGGCATTGAATACAAACATTTTTAATGTCTGCTTACAAAAGAAAAGTGAAAGAACTGGAACAGGACTTGAATGTGTCAGTGCTTATTTTTTAAGGTTATTATACATTCATATATGTGTGTAGAAAGTCATAGCAAAAAATGACATTTGATAGAATCCTTTATTTTGATCTTTTCATAGTGTCATCAAACATTCGCAAATGTCTAGGCATCCCTTTCTCCCTGAAACACACACACACACACACACACACACACACACACACACACACACCATGAAAATGTAACACTCACTGGCATCAAAATCATTTTCCAGCTTTGCTGAATAACAGCTTATGAACGTGTTAGAGGCCATGCGAGGTGTTGTGGGTGGCAGTTTCCCCGCAGGAGAGCACTGCAGTGGTAAGGGGACATGGCCTCTGGCTGCCTGCTTGCAGCTCACACCCACAGTGAGTAGAGATGAACAGGTGCCCCAGAAGCACCATGTGAGGTCGCCTCTTACAGAAGAGGGTCTCAATGGGAGGCCTTTGGCTTCCTGGCCTTTCCCTCTGACCACCCAGCAGGAAAAATAGACGGAAGAGGGTTTCCCCCACCAGTTTTGTCAGTGGGAAAAACAGACATAGACATTCATGGCTTTAAAGCACCAAAACTTGCTTCAGGTGGGCTTTAGCAGTGAATGCTTAATGCAGTCGTAGCAAACCATTTTCTTTGGTATTAAAATTATTTTTGCCTTTTCACCTTATAAAACCATTTATGCTAAATCAACCTTATTATAATAGAAATAAGCATCAGAGGAACCTCACTTCCAAAGGCAACTAGTGGCAAAACCCACTGAGTCGGAACATACCATGCAGCAGTGCAAAACCTCAGATTTTTACTTTAAATTAACTTCAGAAAAATCAGCTTGAATATAAAGTAAAGCTTAGGCTCATGTCCACTTTCTTTTGTGATGATTAAAACACAAGCTCTAATTTTTAAAAAATTGTTATTTAGTGATTTATTTATTCTTATGTGCATTGGTGTTTTGCTTGCATGTATGTAGGTCTGTGTGAGGGTGTCAGAGCCTCTGGGACTGAAGTTACAGAGAGTTGTGAGCTGCCATGTGGGTAATGGAAATTGAACACAGGTTCTCTGGCAAAGCAGCCAGTGCTCTTAACCACTGAGCCATCTCTCCAGCCCTGTGAGGGTGAATGTGGGAGAGCATGGTACTGATACTTAAGTGCAATTTACAGCAAATACAAATGCACATTTATTTCCCATCTCCGGGTCATTCTGTTCTTAATATGACATAGCTAGCATTGTACAATTTGGAACAAATGAACTGTAGGAAGAAGAGCCCAAAATGATTTTCAGAAACCAAGAATTGTAATTGAACAATTTTAAAAATTGACTCCTCCAAATTCTGCCCTCTTTTTAGCTGCTGAAGGAATCTGAAAATGCCTTAAAGCAGCTTCAAAACTAGTCTTCCCTACACAGCATACACAAACAACCCTCCCCTAGAAGGCAGCATTTTTGGCACAAAACACTGACCGTTCAATAAAACCGGCCCACAAAGATTGCATCTTATCCCAGCCTGGGTTTAAAAAGGAGAGAAAGAAAGGCATAAACCAGACATCGGCAATGGGAGAGCACACTCTCTCTGTCCCCTTCCCCTCAATTCTTCATTCCCTCCCTCCCAGTCCTCTGGTCAAAAAAGAAAAAGCTGGTCTATGCCTGGTACAGTAAAGACACCCCGAGATTTAAGGGAATAAGTGAAGCCTTACTTAGCTGCAAGGCTGCAGCTGTGTTCTTATCTGGCCAAAGGAGACAGGGACAACAAAAGATCCCAAAGAAGGGACAGTGGATGCATGGGAAAGCCACTACCCCAGCATTGTGGTGCCCTTCTGCTGAGCAAATAGTTCAAACTGTTCGTTCCCATCTTCTATTCTCTGCCGGTTGGTTGTGTGCGACCTTGCATTTCATTCTGCAGGGAAGGTTGCTCGCTGGGCCCATAAGCAAACAGTCCAGCAAAGAGCGGGCCCTCCTCCCCTCTTCCCCGGAGAACTAGCATTTTTATTTCGGCTCCAAGCTGTCAAAGACCTGGAGAGTTGATGTCGGTGTCCTGAATTAATTGCTTTAAGCTGGAGCAAGCTCCACGGGCTGCCAAATGTCCAGAAGATGTTTATTAATAACGTTTCCTCCAGGATTCCAGCTCAGAGCTGTCCCTGGGTGGAGGCCTCTCCCTGCTGCCGCCCTCTCACCCCTGGCCTCCCCACACTCCAAAGGGAGTTGCCACTCTCAGTCACCAGGACAAAATTATAAATTGCCTCTGGTAAAAATAGACACCTCTGTAACAGGATGCTTGTGAGGGGCAGATTTGTTCTCATCCCTAATAGTCTAAATCACAGAAGTCCTGGCTTGACTCTGAAGTGGGCTGCGGGAAGCAGACAGTTCCCAGGACACCCTTGGATGCTGCTTACTTATCTTGCACAATTAACCAAAAGAATGGGGGAAAATGGAAATCATCATGCCTTCTCTCTCCGTTCAACCTTCTTCTCTCAAGAAAATCCAGACAGTCAGACAATACAGTGTGTTTTCAAGTTTTCCTGGGAGGGGGGCAGCCCCTTTAATAGAATGAAATAATAAAGCAATTTATATACCGATATAAGACCAGGATCGTGAGTGCCATTGTGTAATTTTCCACTTGACTTTTCATTATCTACCTGAACAAAATCAATCTATATGTATGGGATCAGCATACAATTCCAGAGATAAAAGCTGAATAAATGCGCTTTGCATATCCTGCAGATAAAAGACACAGTGCCTGGTGCCTTCTTCTGCAGGAGATGCATTTATTAAATAAATTGTTGTGTCAAGGAAAGAGGCAGACAACGTGGTATATCTTCAGTGTTGACTCCTTTGCCAGAAGTATCGATCCTGCAAATGAACGGTGGTTAATAAGTACCCTGCAGACCATATCAGGTCTTTCACCCTAGTTTGCCCAGAGTGCACTCAGGGTCAGTTTTCTTCCAACCAAACCTCCCCAAGGCGGGAGGAGTTGGGAGAAGACTTCCCCTATTAACGTGGATTTAAGACTGAGAATTTCAAGGGCCTCTGGAATCCTCTCCACAGAAACAAAGCACCCTGAAAATTCACACATATAAACCCTCATTCAGCAAGCACCCCAGCTTGTAAAGGCCTTTGTAAAGGAAGAGGAGGTGGCAGGCTGCATGCTGGGGTTGGTGTGTTTTACTTTAAGCAGGTTGGGTTTCATTCCGTATGTCCTTCACCTGGGAATGAGGAACAGTAAAAGTCTCTCCACATTGGTAAGGTAGAAAAGCATCACCTTGTTCCCTGACTAGTCATTAGATGTTAAGTGGGGTTGCTTTTTGTTGTTGTTGTTTGTTTTTTTTGTTTTGGTAAATCCTCCTGCCCTACCCTCCCAAGAGAGTCCTCCAGGAGCTTTTCTATGCTTGTCCCTATTCCCCTTTCTGAGAAGGATAAATTAACTTGCAACATTGTCCAAACCAACAAAGAAAGTTTCCCCTGGTATGGGTAACCAGCCACCTTCCATCACAGAGTTGCTCTTGAGTTGGTAGATACTTTCTGGCCATTGAAGAGGACTCCTATCTCAGGTCAGACCTTGGGTCTTATGTTAAAGATTTCTAACAATGAGTCATACACACACACACACACACACACACACACACACACACCTCATTGTTTATTTCTCATAAGATTTGGTAATTCTGGGGGAGATTAAATAACTTGGATAACTTTAGTTCTGCAAGGACGTCAAATCGACACTTTCTGTTTTAAGATCTTTTCATTGACAATTCTCATGGCTGATGCTCCCTTGTGTCTGACCCTCCAGTTGTCTACATTTGCATTCAGCACAGCACCCACCTGGGGCAGGACCACCACCACTTCGCTCTGAGCCACCCTCATTTTGTCTCATTCCTCCGTTTAGATGCAGCAAACACTTGGGAGAGTATGCAGGGTTATCTGACTGTAGTGTCATGATGGCCTTTTGGGGACATTCTTGTGAGGATCAAAGTTCAGCGTGGGGAGAAGCTTCTGTTCTTCCTAAGTCCCATGGTGCTCTTAGGCAAACAGCCCTGCCAGTGTCATTCCTCTTGCTCATCTTTTTGTTCCAGTAGCTGTGATTAAGCAAATCTAGAGAGAACAAGAGTGCTGCTGAGAAGGGCCTGGGGTGAGAGCAAGCAACAGTAATTCCAGCACTCTAGCAGCTGAGGGAGGAGGATCACAAACTTGAGGCTAGACCAGGCTACAGAGTGAGATTCCCCCCAGAGAGAGAGAGAGAGAGAGAGAGAGAGAGAGAGAGAGAGAGAGAGAGAAAGAGAGGACTTTTGATTCCAGCACTTGGGAGGCAGAGACATACAGATCTGTGAGTTCAAAGCCAACCTTGCTACCATTTACAGAGTGAGTTCCAGGGCAGTCAGGACTACACAGAAAAACTCGGATCTAAAAAAAACCAAAACAAACAAACAAACAACAAAGAAAAATGACCCTGTTCCTGTTAGAATTGCATGAAAAGGGAAAAAGGGAGAGTCCTTCTGATGGCATGTGTGAGGCTCCCTATATTCTCACTACAGAAATGATCCCTCCTATCCTAATGCATACAGATAGATTTTTATCAATGCTTTAGTTAGCTACTTAAAATGTCACCAAAAAGAACAAGCAAAAAAACAAACACTTGAGTTTCACCTACTGTATAGAAAATCAAAGAGGGGTTTTGTATCCCCTTATCTCTATGGAAAAAATGTACTAGAACGAACAGGGTATTCCCATTTCCACAGTGCAATTTGCTCAACCTGGACACTGTCATTGCTAAGTAATATAATAACTATCTTTGGCTGAAACAATGCTCCGTGTCTGATCAGAATCCTGACCTAGAGTTGCAACACAATCCATGCTTATGAAACAAGTATTTACTAAACAGGAAGAACTTCATTTCCTTTAAAGGTACTGTTGGTAACCATGCCACAGCTAAGCTATCTTGATGCTATTTTCTAGGGGATGAAACAGACACTTAGAAGTCCAGTAAATATGTCTAAGTGCAGACATTCAGTCAAATATGGAAGGGCAGAGAGTTGCTGATGACTTTGTCAGTTCTAGAACTTAAAAAAAAAAACCCATGTGTTAGTAGTTCTGATGCTTACAGGGCTAAGTACAGAAAAGAGAACCTAAGTAGCCATGCTGAGAGCTTGTACATAACTCTTTGCTGGAATTAAAGTAACAGAGACAAGACAGCCAGATGATTGTATGGTGTGATTCTTGGACCCTCTTAGAACCTGGAAAATATAGTCTGATGGTGTATCTGCCTAGGTTTAAGTGAAACTATTTCTTTTTTCAAAAATAATGGCCTTATTCATCCTTTCCCAAGTGTGCACAGCATTAAAAAAAAAAGAACCAAAACACAGAACATACACACGCAACTTTGCAGCAATTCCAGACACAAGCAAGAGCAATGAAACGTGGCTCGCCCAACAGCAAAGCTCAGCGAATCACTTCACAATGAGTTTGATGGAGAAATAAGATAAAAACAATGAAAAATCCATTTCACAGATGCAGAACTGGAGGCTTCTGTCTATCTTGTGGCAAAAGTCTCTAGTTTACTCTTTCATAAAAGTCAAATGGGAATGCTTTCCAAAGATGGTTTTCACTGGAAGGCAGAAGGTAGAGATTAGATGCAACTGACTTAAGCATGGTCCTCTATCAGAAATTCTCATGCACCCCCCTAGAACCAACAACTAAATAAGAATGAAATCTCCACACCTGGTTCTAGGAAATGCCCATGCCAACACTTCTTCAGGACAGGGTGGAACTCATTCAGGACAGTAAGTTCTAGAAATGGAGCCAGAAGAGAGAAACCCTGTATCCAGAAGATGCCTAGATCTTTCCACAGTACTGAAGTGGCTTTCAAGTGGTCCTGCGTCCAAAGAATTGAAAGGTAAATAAATTTTTATTTTGATAGCATACCGAATTCCTGAGTAATCTCACTATGGAATAAAATAGAACTCAGACATGAGACACTTGATAATTCGATCTACTCTTACAGTCTACAAGCTGTTCAAGAGGGAAAAAGCATAGAAATACATAAGATTTCTAAAATGATTTTTAACACATGATCCACGAAGGGCTGCTTTTATCATATTATATTACATTCTTCAATGTCTTTATTATTTAATAAGTAACAGCTATGTGGGCTAGGAGAGTGGCTGGGTAATACAGATATAGGAGGCCTGGTTTCCAGCCTCAGCACTTCAAAGTAAATAAACAAATAACCCAGAACCTGCATATTCTTAATGCATTTCTTCTCTCTTGTTACTGAACACAAGAGCACATGTCGCCAAGGAGAGAACATGTTTCTTTTAAGGAAAAATGGAAACAGTTGTTCTGTTCTATAGCTCAGGTAGTGACACTTTTACAGCAATGCTCTTTAACAAAGCATTTACTGTACTTCCCCAGCTGATCAGCCAGTTGCTTCACAGCCCACCCCACACTGCCCCAGAGCAGCTGTGTCAGAGACATGGCTATACTGATACTTATGAAAAATCTTCTTAGATGTTCACACATATCTCTTCCTCTTTCCAGAAACTCTGAGAGAGGGCGGGGGATGGGAGGAGGTGGAGATTCACAGCCCAGCACAGGATATTTAACTCTCTGCTAAACTGGATGTGTGTTTGAGGGCATCGATTTGAAAGGAACTGTGGTTTTCTGCAGAAATCTCCATGCCTCATCTCAACCATCACTTAAAATTTCAGGGTATTTTCTGGAGCCCAGCACAGGGAAGTGTTTTGCTCCTGAACTTATTAAAACCCCTTCACACCTTTCAAATGGTTCTTAGTGGCTGTCAATCAGCTCAGGAACACAAGGACCTCTGGAGATGTATGTGTATTTATGAAGTCACAGGATGTTGGTGGAAGCACATATATACTCTCTGCTTTCCTGGGAAACAGGGAAAAGGCATGAACACTGTGGGAAACACACTAGTTGTCTTCTCTACTCTAAAAAAGGGATAAACACCCATTTAAATAATTTAAGAAGAAAGCCATACAAATGAAGAATTGCAAGCCTGGTTTTGCAGAGGACTCAAGATAGATTCAAACAGCAAATACTGAGATGAACTGTCTTCATAATTTGAGTTCCTTTTTTTTCCCCAATAAATAAGTAGTTAAATGAAGAAAAGTCAGCAAAGGGTGAGGGCAGACCGCTCAATCAGGACAAAAAGTAATTTCACATTTAAGAAGGGATACTTGATTTCAGAATCACAGCTATGTCTATCCTAACTAAAAAGTCATCTCAGGTCTCCACTGATGACCCATTGGACATAGATTTTTGGTCAAGTGAAGAGAGTTTTAGAACTATATGTTCTGGCTTGGATGGAATTCAATAATACGGGTGATTTTTTCATTTTAAATCCAGCTTGTTTGCATTTTCCCCTATTTTTGCTGTTCTGTGGCTCCGTGTGGATGTACAGATGGTAACATTCTCATACTGGGCACCCCGAGAAGGTCACTTGCTTCGCATCAATGGCAATTAGTTCCCTTTTTAAAATGGAAAATGTCATTAAGTTCTTGAATAATTCAAGAGTGGCGGTCACAATACAGTGTCCCTTTTGGGGGTCTTTATGGTGCAAATGACAAAACAAGGCGACGCTATCAGTAAGAGTAGATCTAAGGTTTACAATGTAGCTCTATTTAGTGTGACAGGAAAATTAAATTACAGGAGGCACTCATTCATTGTCACCCGTTAACAGGCTTGGGAAAATTGTGGATCCCCGGGGGCAAATCACTGACAACGTAGGAGGGAACTGAAAATATTTAATTTTAATTGGCTGCTGTTTCCTTTGCTTGGTTTTGAAAACAACACACACGCGGTCAGCGCAACACTCTTTGGAAAAGGGTTCCGGAATCTCCCCAACTGGAACTTACGGGATCTGCCCAGGAGCCTCAGGCTGTCTTTTAGGCGCGGTGGCACTGTTCTGCACCGTTGGGGTTCCTGAAAAAAAAAATAGACCGGCAAGTTTCGAGTGAAAACCGGCTTCCACTGCTGCCTACGGCTGGACAGGAGTTATCGTTCTGTAACTGGGGCTGGCCCTCGGACCACCAGGTCTGGGATAGGCAGGAGAGAGGAAAGAATGACGCACAGGCCCTTCAACTATCTTCCTCCCCAGAGAAGAAAAAGTGACATTGCTCTTTGCGACCGCGGGCTAGAGTCAAGGATATTTGGGACCGGAGGGGGTGGGCAAGTGTCGGAAGGGAGAAATGAAAATCTTCAGAGGTCACCAAGTAACATGAAAGTTTTTTCTACCCCCTGTTAGCACAGCCTGGCCACTGCGGGGGTCCCCAGCATCCTTCACTTAGAACCCAGGTGGACGTGGCTGCCTTGGTCTGGCTGACATTTGGCCCAATACTGTTTCTGAAAGCTGCTTGACCTTGGCACCTGAAGCAGAGACCAAGTTTGGTTTTCCCAGGGGCCCGAAGGACGTGGGGGAGGGGTGGAAGAGAAGTGCCCACTGTGGGGACAGTGGAGTAGGTCTGGTCTCGCTCGGCTGGCTATCAAGGCCGACACGGGTGGGTTCTCCACATTCTAGAGCTTGGATCGCTGGGCCAAAAGTTGCCCCCTCACCTGCCGCGATCTCTCGGTCTTTTATTTGCCCGTTCTCCCTGACACTAGGCGGGCGGTTTCCTTTTCTTTTGGCCCTGCGGCGTCCCAGTGGACTGTGAGAGCAGAGCAGAGAAGCATTCCACCTGGGCCCCGCTGTCTCTCAGGAGTTTGATCTGCAGTGGTCGGCTACCTGGAAACCACCACGGCTGCACCGGTGGCTCAGCTCGCCAATCCACAGATTCAGAGTCCTGGCCCATGCGAGTTGCGTGGCTTCTAGGGCCGGGGGCCGCCTGCACGCGCCGAGCACCCTGAGCGTGCCGGTGGGGGACAGCAACTGCTGCTCAGCTCGGAATATGAATCGGGAATGCTGAAGCAAGCCTAATTTTAGGGACACGTGGCTTAACGGGGGAAATTTGATATTTAAGAAAAGCGATGTTCTGGGAAAACAAAGTATACTTTGTTATAGTGGTGGACGATTTGTACCCAGAGTGGACGTTATTTCCTGGTAAAATTAAAGAATTGGTCCATGGAAGTGGGGAGACGACGGTGAGAGGGCAATTTAGACACTCTCCGTTATTTTTAAAAAATATTTCCATTTAAGCAAACACTCTGGAACTCCTGGGTACTATAATTCCAAAGGCAATTTTCTCTGCTTTTAATTTGATTTGCATTTTTCAACTCTGATAGTATTCAATTTCATGGCTGAATACACATGTAAACACTGATAGATTATGTTTTTTGCCGCTTGCACCAAACAGAATTTCTGTCTCAGTGTCATGGGAGTTTACTGCGTGCTAAAAAAATATCAGCAAGTTTCCCCTAAATTGTTTTTCAAAGCTTAGCGTGGCCTTGCCTGGGCTTCGGAGGTTGTGGGTTGGTTAATGTAGGTCCTGGGCACCAGTGTAGGGAAAGTTCGGGACAGTCACCTCGCACTGCCAATATGAAGATTAAAAGGTGAACGAATCCCCTTCCCACAGAGAACATTTGTAGTTTTGTCCAAAAATATTTTCAATGTTGTACCAAACTTTTCTAAACAATCTAAAAATAACAAATAAATGTGCTTCCTCCAGCAATTTCTTAATGCAGTTTTTTTAGCTCTAAAAAGAAAAATATTAAGAAATATTTCTAAAAGTCTTTGCAAGAACGGTTTAGTTAGCATTGACCTTTTTTGGTCAAACATACAATTAAGAGAAAGTTTATAAAATCAAAGTGAGTAATTAGTTTTATTCATATCAAAAGTACATAGTACTGCCAGTGACAATGAGAACAGAATGTGTCAGTCGGCTGTGAACAGCAACACACCAAACACCAGCGTAAAGGCAGCCAAGTCCCTCTTCTGTGTATTGCTCAGGGTATGAGCCAGGCTCTCCAGACATCATGGAAAGAAATAGTTGAGAACGATTGAACAGGCAGATAGATGGGCCCAAAATGTTAAAGTTTCAAATGCATTTTTGTAACCTCTTTGAAAACTATCCTTTAAAATGAAAAGAGCAAAGAAAGTCGATGTTTTGGTTTCTCCAGGGATCCTTTATATTAAAAAGTGTTATCTAATATCAAGAGCAATTCTCTATTTTTCTAAACATAATATGTCGCTTTTTTTTATTCCAGCCATGGGGATTGAACTCAAGGCCTTGCCCATTTTAGTCAAGCCCATTTTAGTCAAGCAGTCTACCAACTGATCATTCATTGAAAAAAATATATATTTACCTGCTTGCTGTTCGTTGCTGCGGAACACGCCATACTGCTAAACTACTTCTAGTTTAAATTTTAAAAATCTGTAAGTTGAAACTGCTTTTTGTTTTATTTTTAATTAGTTATTTCACAGGCCACGATTAGTGACTTCTTAGATTTAAAAGCGCTAGGAGTTTTGCATCCTGGGAAGAACTGATTTAAAACTGATGGCACTTGAAGACACTTTTGCTTATGGTTAGCTGATAATAGCAATTCATGAATACAGCTGAGGTGATTTAATTTGAAAACTACCTTTTATCCCATGGACGGAGGCTAGATAAATATGACAAGAGTTCCATTTTATTATATCAGCCTTGGAAGAGAAAGCTTCTGAATTTAACAAAAACAAACATTAAAAAAAGAAAAACAACCAACCACTCCAGATTAACTGTCCAAAGGTGAGGAAAACTCACACATTTAGCTTTCTGAAACATAATTATTGGATTTTAAGTTATAATCCTTCAGAGTATGTCCTAAATTTTTGTATTGCTTTGCTTGAGTGACAATTACATCTGCTTTACACAAACAGATGACAATGTATATGCCTCACCACTGCAATCCCTTCTGGTAAGCTTAAGATAGAGCAGGAAGGGAAGGGCCATTGGTGGCTGCCAATATTGGGCATCAAACATCTCTCCCTTTCCCATTTTTTAAGGGAGGAGTAAATGGAGATCTTATTAAGGTCATTAAAATGCAATGCTCAGAGTGTGACTTTGCCACTTTATTTTACCTTCCCCACTCCCGAAATACCTGATTGGAGGACCCAAGTTTGTCTTGTATGGGTACAATGAGGATTGTAGATATCCCACATGCGCCCCAGCTTTATTCTGCAAGGAGGTTATCAAAGACTAACCCTGAAGTCTGTTGGGTCTTGGATGGGGGAAGGGAATGAGGAGGAATGGACCCATAAAGTACTCCGAGGGAGTACTTTATCCAGGTAAGGCCTTGAAAACAAAAGGTTCAAAGGAGCACTTTTCTTACAGATTGGGAAGCTTGGGATCCTTTGCCCTTTAGGAGTGATGAGAGTCTAGTGCCCTGCTGCTAGAAGGAGGGAGTTAACTAAAAATGGTATAAAGTAAAGGAAATGCAATCAAGTTGCCCTTCAAGAGGTGTGAGATGGAAGAATAAGACAGAAGGGGGGGAAGAATGGGGGAGGAGGAGAAATGGGGGAGGACGAGGGAGGGAGAAAGGAAGGAGGGGAGAAAGAGAGAAAGAGACTGCAGGTTGGGGGTTGGGGGGCCGGGACTGAGATCCAGTGTCTTCCAGGGAGAAACCCTGTAGTTACTGTTAGTTGCACATCCAGCAAAGACAAAATCTAAGCAGTGTTTTCCACTATCAGTGAAGGAATAGGCTTGGGGTCCAGGGTTGACCTCCCTGGGTAATCCTGGCATTCTGACGACTGCAGATGAGAACTTGAGTCTAGTTCCCAGCCAGGGCTCTATGCGGGATGCTAGGAGCAGATAGGACTCAGCTTGCTCAGAGCTTTGGAAAGGAAGAGGCTTGGGAGCGGGGCAGTGGTGGTGGTGGTGGTGGGGTTAATTGCCTGTCTGGGTGAATCGAAATGTTCTTTTAAAGCAAAGGAATCAAGAGAGACTGGCCTTTAATTGGCAAACTCTTCTGGTGAGAGGGGGTGTTAATTAAAACCTAAGAGGACAAAGGATAAATTGCATACCCTTCCCTACTTGTCCATCCCATTATCAGTTCCCAAATGGCATCCATCTTCTCCGTTTCCACTGTCTTCAAAAGTTTCTGTTTCTATGGATCTCATGTACCTATCTTCATCTAAGACCTAAGTACATTTGATTCTAGAATTCTGCTCATCTCCAAAAGCTGACCATCCCTGTCTGTGGCGTCGACTTTTGAGTCCAGACACCTAAGAGTCTCCCGAAATGTCGCAGTGGAAAAGATGAAGACTGAAGAAAATTCCAGACATGGCCAGCAACATGGCCCTAAAAATAAGGAGACCTTGGTGCTGAGGCTAAGCACTATTTGGAGGAGGCTAACAGCCTCTGCCCAGTTCCACACTGTGTCACCAGGGTTTGTCCAAGCGGATATTAAACCCTCACCATAAGGCATACCCACATGCAGCCCAGTGGCATGCTACCTGCTGGTTCCTTGCTGACAACAGCTCTTCTCAACCCTACACCATGTTGCAGGGTCAATTCCTCCATGAAAGACATATAGATCATGGTGCCAGACCAGCATTCCCACCAGGAGTCTGAGCTGGAAAGCAGGTGTTTGCTAGATCTGCATCTGTATGTAAGTCCTGAGAAGGATAAGTGCTGTGGGGGGCAGGGGCTTTGCTTCTCTCTCAGCTGCGCAGGAGCATGGGGGGAGGGGAGACCCAATGTGGGCGGTTCATGCAATTGTCTCTGTTGTCACCTGTGTCATCAAGTCACCAGGTGCAGGTCAGGAGGAGGTCAGAAGCAAGACTGGCTTTGAACATTCCTGGACCCTGCTGTCAAGATCTCCTGGCAAGGAATAAGGCTGGCTGAGAAGCTGCAGTTCTGAAATAATTTGCCAGTGTGCATTGTTCTAAGTCTTCACGTCTGCCGGTGGTCTCTGCCCCTGACATTTTCTTTTTCTCTGGCATTTTGTCTTTCTAATCACAATTCAAGAACCATCTATTTAGCTGCTGCATCTCTCGCTGTCACCTCTCTTCCTGCCTTACCCAGCTGTCCCAGAGTTAGGTGCAAAGAAAATGTAGCTCAGATCTGGTTGACTTTGAAGGACCGCAACCCCAGGACAATTCCATTGTAGAAATATGAATCAACTTAACCTGGGACACTCCCTTTCGAATCTCTACTAGGACAAGGGGTGGCATCTTTTCTGTCCCACCACATGGTCCCTAAGATTTATTCTCCCTTGTACCTTCCAACCTTCTCCTAATACTTCAGACAATCTCCTCTCTGGAATTCTGGGAAGACAGGCTTCCTACTGCTTGGGAGCTGGGGGTGTCCAAGCGTAGTGACAGTCTGAAGCTTTGGGAAGTTGAAAGATTACTGAGGTGAAATACAAATCACCTGTCCCAGATGGAGAGCTGAGAGGCCAGTGCTGAGGAAGTTCCCAAACTCTAAGCCCCAGGAGCATTACTCATAAGTTCTGACTTCCACGGCGGCGGGGGGGGGGGGGGGGGGGGGGGGGGGGGGGGGGGGGGGGGGGGGGGGGGGGGGGGGGGGGAACAGGACGGGACCGGACGGGACACATCACAGGGTGGGTGGCAAATGGAAAGCTCCGCTAAGTAGGGGTGGGACTGAATAGAGTTGTGATAAGCAAGATGGGGGTGCCCTGTTGGGCAAGGGCCTACAATGACAGGACAAAGGGGGGATTCCTGCCAAGAAATGGGCTCCCTATTCTAGGAAGAAGGCAAAATTTCTCAATTGGCAAGACATAGAGTGGAAACTATACCTTCTCTTAGTAGAGCGAAACTGCAGGGAGAAACAGAGAGCATTGGTGAAGTCGATCTTACTTTAGAACAAGCTTTAAAAGGTAAGGTAAACAGCTTGAACAGAACTGTATATTTTACATAAGATGAAGCACTGTATTCTATTTTTTTTTCTGCATGCCGGAGGTGGAATCCAGAGCCTCATACTGGGCGCACATTCCTCACTCCTATACCAACCCTGATATCTTGATTTCTTGGTTAAAGATGCTACTGACCTCGCTCAGGGCTCTCTATGGCCCAGGCCCTGTCCTGGCTTACGTTTCCCCATCATTCCTTCACAGAAAATGCCACCTATTTCTCTGTTCTTTCCAACTCTCTACCCCACCGTCCTCATGCCTCTCCTCTTACCTTCCAAACACTCCAAGATTACGTTCTATATTTTTAAGTATCACACGCTTAACATTCATGGTTTCAAATTAAGAATTTGATGCTTTGCCTTAAGCAAGGAAACAACAGCTAAGAGAACTCATTATACAGCTTTGTCTGCTTTATAAATGTAGATCAAATTCCTGAGAAGCAAACAAGTTCACAGACACATAGATAACTCTATTTCGGTCTATATAACTTATGATCTAATACACCCCAAACATCTGTGTATTCTTGGAGCTTTCTTATCATTTTCAAATAAATGAAACTGGGGGAAACTAATTTTTATATGGGGGAAGTAAATTGGTTCTGAACCATTTAAACACATGTGAGCAGAATTACAAAAGCAAAGTGACCTTTAAAAAAGCAACACATTCATGGCTCATTCCAAACTTCCAATGTAGCCAGTAAAGCCCCAGTTCATGAAGTAAACCTAGACTTCTTTACACATTTGTGATGCTGACATTTTTCTTCTAGGCTAAAAATGTTTAAGTCAAGAATATAGTGTTGCTGACATCCTCACCGAACAATGCTAATTAGCAAAATGGAGTTAAATCCAGGTATGAATGTAACTTAGTTTGGTTTGTTTCTTTTAGCACTCCTAGCTAGCTATCTGATTCATCATCTAACAGTGAAATAAAATACACACACGGGTGCATGTGCATGCTTGCACACACACACACACACACACACACACACACACGGTGTTTTTTAATGTGAATACAGGTGATGTTCATGTAGATGTCACAATGATGTCTCAGTGTTGACAATAGCTGCCTCTGACTTAAAATTAAGCATGATATTCTAAAGACAAGTTCAGAAAACACCTCTGCTCTCTTCACCTGTTCAGAGAGATTCTCCCAAAGAATTTGCAGAAGTTTTGGAATGGGTTCCAAGAGCACAGAGCTGAGGGGGAGGGGAGAGGAGGCATCACTTCCAGTCTGGAGATAGGGACCGGGAAGGAATTACAGCTTGTAAAATAAGCTTCCATCAGTCTCCCAGGAGACAGCCAGCTTCTACTTGGGTGTTCCCCGCTTGTTAGCCTCAGTCATAATTGGTCTTTCCTCCCATCCCACGTTGTTGGTTTTCTGTGTGTGGCTTTTGGTGTGAGCGTGTTAGGTCATCAACAAATACAATGGGAGGAGGGAGTGAGGGAGACACACATTATTGTTTTAAAGAAGAAAAGAAAAGGGATAAGAGAGTGGGCAGGAAGGCTGTGAGCAGAATGGGGAAGATGCCCCAGGATTTGGGCTTCCGAGGCAACCCCTGGAGTGACAGAGAGTATGGGAGTGTTGTCAAAAAGAACTCAGGCCTACTAGGAACAGGAGCCCTACTGAGCTCCCTCAGGAACACATCAATTTCTTATTATTTTTCTTTAATATGGAAGTGCCCCTCCATATCGGGGGATTTCTCATTAATTTTATTTTTTATTCTAATCTGGTATTTCTGCTTGGAAAGGCATGGCAAGTCCTAAAAAGCAAGCAGAAGCTCCCAGTTGGGCCAGACACAAAAGGCTCTCCACCTTTCTCCTTCCACATCTCATCTTTTCCTCCATTCCCCAACCCCCCCCCCCAAGGAAAACCTCTCCTGGAGCGGAAGAGTGTTAAAAAAATACATTATCTGGAGTCTAGTCTAAGGCCACTGCAGAGATAGGTGCCTTTTTAGTTCAGGAAGGGTAGAGACACAGCTCATAGTTTTTGCTCAAGATAGGGATGGTAAGGTCCTGAGATTTTGTGATTTTTATTTACTGTCAAAAACAAAACAACAACAAAAACCTATTAGACCCAGGAAGAAACTGGTCGGAAGAGTAATTAAAGTCGCAAACTTTTGGTGGCCTTTTCCCTTATTTTGGATTTAAATTTTTTTATTTCACTTGAGGACTCCTGGTTGGCCTTGGTTGCTATGGGTGCTGCAGCCAGGGCAATGTCATCACTGTCTTGACACAACAGAGACACCTCAAGTCTGAACCCTTGTTATTTTGCCACGGCAGAGAATCCTGACTGGAATTGAGGCTACTGGATGGTCGGTCTTCCTTCCTTCCTTCCTTCCTTCCTTCCTTCCTTCCTTCCTTCCTTCCTTCCTTCCTTCCTTCCTTCCTTCCTTCCAGTTGGGGAGGGAGTCTGTCTGTTTTGTGAGACATGTCTTGAGATCCTTGTGTGAACCTTAGCCAGTCTCTCTGCAGGGCACGTCTGGGTCCACAGAAGCTGGAAGAATGGGGACCATCCTTAGCGTTTCCTTTGTTACATACTGTATTTTGCCTAGGGAGAACCTAATCCGTCTGGGTCCCTGCTATAGGGGCCCTTGCTCCTCATGAGAGGAAGCACCCCAAACTACCACGAGGCGGCGGAAGGGGTGGGGGGACAACAACAACAAAAAACTGACAGTGGCTTCAAGGTACTTCCAGGTACGTCCTTTGGCAAACGCCTTCCCCAGGCCCTATTAAGCCTTATCTCTCCCCTCCCCCCAGCGCCCCACTTCCACATTAAAAGGCCCCAAAGCACTACGGACTGCCTTCTCTGTATAACGCCGCCGGAGGAGGAGGGCGATAAAGATCGGGCGTTTAAATTGGCCATTTGAAAGATTACATCTCTTCACCGAGGGTCTTTCTTTCTAAACTCTCACTGAATTGAGGGCCGTGGCTACTCCGCACCGGTTCTCAAAGGCCGGACACCTTTTAATTCCGCCATGGAGTGGGCAGGGCTAGGTGACCGGGCACCATCAAAGGCTCGAGGGAAGGCCGTGGGGCTACACTCGTCTAATGACAAGTAATTGACGGATTCGAAGCCCTGCATTACCAGCAGAATGGGGAGGCATTAATTATTTAAAAACGATTAGCCTCGCTGTGTGTCCTGTAGGCTTTCCATCTCGTTCCGGGAAGACAACCAGCCAGGCACACCAGGCGGAACCCCAGCTTGGAACCCTGCGGAGGCATTCCAGTTGGCCTCCAGTGTCCAGAACGTGGGCCCGCTGGCTAGGATGCAAGGGCAGGGCTGGAGGGTGTGCCTAGATTGCGCACTTTCGGAGGTGCCCTTGTAGCAAGGACCCTTTGGGTCCGGTGGACTGTTTCTGCCTACTGGGTTCACTATCCGTAGATGGCAGCGCAACCTGGAATAGACTTCCAGTTAAGGTGGAATATCCTGTTCACCTAGTGCGTCTCATCCTTTGTTGAAAGTCCCAGTGAAACCTAACTGGAAGTCGGTTTCTTTCAATGCCGGGCATCCATGTGTTTAAGGCAAAGATCCTGGGAGAAGGCCGGTTTAAGAAAAAATGGAGGGACTGATAGACCACCGAAAAGATGTTTTAATTTTCTTCTCCCACCCCCATCTCCCGCTGATGGGCATAGAACCCTAAGCTTTACTACTAGATAATCGTCTATCTCTGATCCAAAAGCGATCTTTTCCGGACCCTGCCCTCAAAAGTCTAGCACACTGTATTTTCAACAGGCTACAGCGGAAGCTAGTTTAGGAGATGTCGGCACCTTCCCGAAGGCAGCCGAAAGAAGCACTGGAGTCTAATTTGTCTTCCAAAGTTCTGTTCTTCTACCCCTACACACTCAAGTGCAACACCCCGGAGCACGTTCCTGCTTTAGGGCAGCGCGACTGGGTTGTTGTAGGGCTGGGATGATAGACGACCCCGCGGCATGCTTTGACTTTCTCTGCTGGGCCCAGCTCGTGACCCAGGGGGTTCTCTGCGGCGTAAAGGCCAGCGCCACTTCTTGCGGTCCTGAGCTAAAGTGACTTCCAGGAAAGGCGCTGTCCCCCCTCCCTGCGCCCGTTTGGAGCTGCTTGGTCTGCCAGGATCCGGGAAGCGGCAGAGAACAGAACTCAGAGACGTGTGCACCCCTCACGCTGTGGCCTCCGCGTCTCAGGATCCCTCAGTTTCACGCACACACCGGCTGTACCCCAATCTAGATTCTGAGACCGAGGCGGACTCATGCCTCCCAACCACAGCTCTCAGGAAACTAGCCGCTCTCCAGCCATACCCGCTGCAGGAACCAGTCCCCGTTTCTCATCGCCTCGGGAACCCACCCAGACTGCTAAACTGTTGGGAGTTTTAAACTCCTAGACTTTTTGCTCTTCTAAGCCACGGTGCAGTCTCGAATCTCCCACTCCCCCGCGAAAACGCTACTTCCCAACCCCCCTGGGTCTTCATCCGCTGGGTGCACCTCCCAGTCCTCATAGAGGCACATGAGTTCGCGATTGACTGGGGGAGGGGAGGCATGTGGCCCTGAGTGGGGGGCGGACTCTGTGCGGGGTGCCCGGGCGTGGCCCCCGAGTGGGCGCGCTCCCTACCTGTGGTGGCCTGCGGGCAGGCGGGCGTCGGAGCGTCCAGCGCTCGGAGGGAGGCGGCGGACTGCTCCTAGCCGAGGCATCCCTGCATTTATTTGAGCTCAAACTGAGCGACTGTTGACTTTAGCACACAAAGCAAAGATTTCACTGCCCGCTAGTTTAAAAATGAATATTTTACCAAGATATCGATCAGCGTTATAAAATTCAGTGAAGTACAATGGGATCCTGGAAAAAAAAGGAATAATAAAGGAGGGGGGGAGGCAATATAATATCTGTGCAAATTTGCTGAAGTGTGACGTGGCATGGAAAGTTTACCCTCCTGGAATTCGGATCTAGAATGTTTTTTTCGGTTGTTTACTGACTTTGTTTATTCACAGATCACGGTTGCTTAAACCCCGAGCAAGGAAGACGATGGGCAACCGGAAGAAAAAAGGGGGGGTAGCCGCTGCACCCTGCAATGTGTCGAGTTGAGGGGGGGGAATCCCTAAGCTCCTAAACTTGGAAACTAAGGGAGGGAACTGTGTGTGGGGGGGGGGGAAAGACACCAGAAAAGCCTAGAGGGCACAGCTCCCCGACAACCTTTTTATGTATTCGCACAGAACTATATCTTATCGGCAGGGATCAGTGGAGGGGGGCGCGCTAAGTAGTTTAAAACGACCCTCGAACAATGGGCATGCGATAAGAAACATAGCAGGTTAGGGCAGCGCTTTCAGCCTCTATTGTCCCCCACTCAGCCCCCAGCCCTGCCTCTCCGCTCCTTCGCCACGGGAGTCTTTTATGTGATAATGAAACACATTTCAGGCTGGGTTCGCGACGTGTGTGTCCTGGCCAGGCAAAGAGAAGGCCTGATTGCTGGTTGCGGCCTGCGGGTCCCCCCTCCTTCAATTTCTCTTCCTTGTGTTCTTCGGAACAATGTGGCTTGTTAAAAGGGGATTTGGGGGGGGGAGGCAGACACACACACACACGCACAAGCACAAGCGCAAGAGAAGGGCAGACTTGGGGAGGAGGGAAAGGGATGAACCAGGTGTCAGGAAGATCTCAGAGATCTTGGGCTGAGTTTCTTGTGCGACAGACAGACGTTCTAGGTTGTAATAGTTAGGAATAACCAGATGTCAGCTCTAAGCAGCAGCTGGAGGTTAGAAACACTTCTGATAACTGCTTGAGTTTTTAAACAACGACAACTGTTCTTTGCTTCCCATGGGAATGGCCCTAAAGTCAGACTTGAGGGGGAAAAATCGCTGTTTCCTACCCTAGCCCTTCTACCTTGCTGGGCAGGAGATGCAAGCCCCTGTGAGGAGGAGGTTCCCTTTGCCAGGCCCAGTCCCACTAGAGTTAGTTACCTGTCAATTTGGAGCATCTGGAGACAGATGGGACAACTGATAAGATTTTATTGGGGGGGGGTCTTTGTATTTCCCCAGTGACTCACAAAATATCTATTCAGCCCCTTGGGTCACAATTCTGGCTTGTCTATCTGAACTTCTGAGCTAATAGAGCTTTGTCAGGGCCATAAGGGTTAGCTGGTAGAAGGGAGACACCAATCTTGAGACATTGAGATCTCACTATTTTTGGAGTCATTTGGTAAGCTGCTCAAGGTGACCTTCACTGCCTCCCTATCCCTCCATATAACTTTATAAAAGGGGGGATTTGGAGGTTACCCTAAGCGGTGCAACTAAAACCAATTCCAGAACAATATTCAAAATGTTTCCCCAGATCAGGTGGCTCATAATTTCCAGGCTAGCAAGGTTTCCCAACACCAGGATAACACCTGTGAAAGGAGGTGTGCGTGTGTGTGTGTGTGTGTGTGTGTGTGTGTGTGTTGGGGGGGGTGTCACAGACTGAGGAGCCGGTGAACTCAATTCCACAGGAAGGTAAAGGGGTTGTATGCCAGAAGTTGTCAAATGCTGCACCAAGAGTTTGTAAATCCAGTCTAGGCACACTGACCAGCGAAAAAGGAAAAAAGGCAAACATATGTAAAATTCTGCCTTCTCCTAGCATAGCCAGTTCCAAAGCCCCAGGGGCTTCGGCATCAGCATATCTTCCGGTAACTCAGGTGGAAAATTAAGATAGGTGCACTTAGGGAGCGGGTTTTTTTTTTTTTTTTTGGTTCTGGATTTACAAATAACACCATTGGACTTTTACTTGGTCTCAGTGGCACAGGTCTGTAATCCTAGCTCTGGGGGAGGCAGAGGATGGCCAAAACCTGGTCTTCATAATGAGTTCCAGGACAACCAGAACTACTTAGGAGAACTTATCTTCAATCTCTGCACCTTAATAAAAAAAAAATGTCGATTTGAGTAAAGATGCTGGATGGTCCATCAGAGACTTAAGTGGTTTGCCATGTTTAGTAATATAAACCTCAAAATTTAAAAGGTGACCATGAACAATTCTGAAATGTTTACTGATGTAGTTACTGTATTATTTAGGAACTGTCTCCCATTCACTCCGAACATGCATTTAGGGAGGCAAGGTGAGGTGTGGCCAGGTGGACAAACAGGGGGATGGGAGACTTTCCTAGGACTCAGCAGTGGTGCTTACAGGAAAATTCATTCAACTTTGATATTTAAATAAAATGTTATGTAAACAGAAACACTGACCTCCAGCCTTCCATAAAAGCCCCGCAACAAACTCCCACCTCCTTCCCATTCTCTTGCAATAATTTGTAAATCTGTTTAATTTTTAAGGAGAAAAAGAGCAGGAAAAGAGACGGGGGGGGGGGGGAGAGAGAGACCAGAAGAAAAGGACCCAAGGGGTAAAATCGACAATAACACTTTAATATAGATTTATGGAACTCTGGCCTTTCTAGCCAGAACACACATTTATAAGCCATAAATAAAGCACGCAGAAACCATAAATTAAATCAGACCCGAGACCTGGATTTCACCATGTCCAGAATGGGATGCATTATTTTCTTCTCCTGGTCATGTACACCAGACTCTTAGATTATTGTTTTTCTCTGTTTAAACATCAGTACAACCCTCTGGTTCCCTGTTAAAACTACATGGTTTTACACCAAGTCACTCACAAAAGTTTTCGTTTTAAGTCAGACTTCCCTGCAACATCAACAATAGAGAATAACAACAAAAATCAGAATCTGCAGGTGCCTTGAGAAGGAGGCTTCTACAGGGCGGAAACCAAAGGCTCCTTTAAAAACGTTTATATATGTATATGTATATATATATATTTCCATCCCCTTCTCTATTTAGAATGACAGATCACCGTGGCCTATTTCTTTAGGGGCACAGACACTTGGGTGAGACTGCACTCTTGGGGCCTGAAGTGTGGTGGCTACTTTTTCCTTCAACTTTTCCAAAGTCTCCAGGCAGCCTCTCTTCTCTCTGGTCCTTCTCCCGGTGGCCAGAGCTAGCAGGACCTGCAAACCTTCTTAGGAGGAGTTCATAATAGGCCTGGAGTACACTCCCTGATAGTAGGAGGTGTCTGCAGCCAGGGGTGAGGCATCCAGGCCCGCTTTGTTCGTGACTGGGCCCATGGCCAAGCTGCCTGGCATGGGGGAACCATAACCCCCAGGATAGTGCATGACTTGTTCATAGGCCTTGAGGTCCATTTTGTGGGGCTGATGGTGGTGGTGGCTGTGGTGGTGTTGTTGCTCAGAGGACATGAGGTTGTTGATAGAGAAGGGGTGGTTGAAGGCGTAATGGTGCTCCGGCTTCAGGTGGGCCTCGGGTGGTAGGCCTGGGTGGTGAGGTGGGCCCAGCAGGTGGGCTGCAGCCTGCTGCTGCTGCCCTGGCGAGGGCGCTGGCTCCGGGGGACTCAGCGCGGAGGCGGGTGTCCCCTTCAGCTCTCCCAGGCCTCCTCGCTTGTGCTCCTGACATGGGGAAGAGCTCGAATGGGGGGAATCGGTGCCCGCTGGAGTCTCAGAGGCCGAGCCCGCGGCCTCCCCTAGCTGAGCCTGCGAGGCCTGGGTCCCAGCAGCGGTCTTCTTGCCTCCGCCCCCGCCCGCCCCCGTGGCTTCCTTCAGCGCCAGCTGCTTCTCACACTTGAAGCGCTTCTGGCGGCGCAGGTAGCAACCATTCTCGAACATGTTGCCCGAGTCGGGGTGCAGGGTCCAGAAGGAGCCCTTGCCAGGCTTGTCCGGAGAGCGGGGCACCTTGAGAAAGCAGTCGTTGAAGGAGAGCGAGTGTCGGATGGAGTTCTGCCAGCGCTGCTGGTTCTGTCGGTAGAAAGGGAAGAGGTCCATGATCCACTGGTAGATCTCGCTCAGCGTCAGCATCTTGTTGGGGCTCTGCTGAATGGCCATGGTGATGAGCGAGATGTATGAGTAAGGAGGCTTGGCGTGTGTGTAGCTGCGCCGGTACGTCTTGGGGTCCCGTGCGCGGCTCAGGCCCGCCTGCCCGTACATGGGGCTCATAGAGTTCATATTGGCATAAGGAGCAAGGCCACCCATGGCTCCGGCCGCCTGTCCCCCGAGTGGGCTTAGGCTCGGACTCAGGTGCGGTCCCATGCCCGCAACGCCGGCCGCACCAGCTGAGCCGCTCATGCCAGCCATGGCGCCCGCGCCCGGAGACATGCCAGCTAGGGACGGGCTCATTCCAGCGCCCACGTACGATGACATGTTCATGGAGCCCGCGCTCATGTTGCCGGAACCGCTGCCCATAGCGGCCGCGGACATGCTCATGTAAGTGTTCATGCCGTTCATTCCCAGGCCGGCGTTCATGTTGCTCACGGAAGAATAGCCCTACGGACAGACGGACAGAGCCCGGGGAGGAGACAGGTTAGCACCTAGGCTGAGCATGCCAGACCCTCCCACCCACCAGTTGGATCCGGTCCTCCGCCTTCCTGGAGGCCTCTGGGAATCTCTTTCTTTCCCTGGGTCCCCAGTCACCAACACCAAGTCCTCTGTTCCTCAAAGCGAGCCGGACCGGACGGGTGATCGCCCTAGGAGAGGTGACTAGCGGGCTGCAGTTCTAGGCTTGTGGCTCTTTCCTTGCCCAGACTCGAGAACATCGGTGTCCGGGACCACCACTAAGCTAGGCGCTGCAAGTGTATTTTACTCTCTTGGATTCCCCAAACCCTCTGGATAGCATACTGAGTAAGCACTATGGCTGGAAATCTCCGTTGCAATCCCTGGTCGCCAAAAGCCACCTTTGGAACGTCACTGGGGCAGTCTCAAGTGGAAATAGTCTCAGTGTCCCTATTCTGGACCTTCATACCGGGACCCCACTCCTCAGTCACAGGGAAGTGAAGCGCAGTGCCTGCGCAGAGTCCGCGGGTAGTTGGAGGCATCGCGTGGAGGAATAGGGAAGGGACCGCCAACTCGGCTAGGAACTGTTAGTGTCCCGGCTCAACTTTCTTTCTCTTTGTCCACTCGTCTTTGACTTTTTGCCTGCACCTCTGTCCCCAACTCCTACCCACCTTCTCTTCTTCAGCTCCCCACCCCCTCGCCAGCCGACCTCCCACCCCTCCCCAGCCGCGCGCTGCCAAACATAACTCTGTTAGGATAGTGCGTGGCTCGGCCACGAAGAGGATTTGGAGGCGCCGCAAGTCAATATTTGATCACAAAGTTAATATTATCTCAAGGCTAACAGTGTGTCGTATAAAAAAGAGACCCATTTGAGTCGAAGGAGGGCGGAAAAGGCGGCTGTCCAGGAAGGCTAGAGGTGGGGGGGGGGGGACGGGTGCCCGTGAAGGGAGCGTTCGGAGGCTGGGGACGCGAAGATACCCACCACCCCACTTTCCCCGGCGAAGGCAAGCGCTTACCTCCGGCTCTGCATAGTAGCTGCTCCAGTCGGATGGCTCGTGCCCTTCCATCTTCACGGCTCCCAGCATACTGGAAGCCGAGTGCATGGCGGTTTAAAATTTAACAGCCACAACAAACGACCAGCAATCAGCCCCCACCCCCACCCTCTTAAAAAAAAAGTCAGCTAAGGCACCGTCCCCTCCCTCCCGCCCTCTCTCGCGCTCCCTCTCTCTCGGCTCCACTTCCTCTCTCTCCGGCGGCCTGCCGCGGGAGGTAGCTGGGAGTGGGCGGGAAGGTGGTTGGCGGAGGAGGGGGCCAGAGAACCTTGGAGGCCGGAACCCGAGCCCTGCCGTCGGGCGTGCCCTCCGTCGCCGTGCTCCCGGGGCTGACGGTGCAGGCTAAGGCTGGCAGTGTCGAGCTGCCGGGAGGCGGCGGGAAGCTAGCCGCGTGGGGGCGGGCGGGGGGAGAGCTAGAGGAGGGGGAGGAGGAGGTGTGGACCGCGCAGCGGACAAGTGCCGCAGTGACGTGGGCGGCTGGTGATATAGCGCGGCTCGCTGGCGCAGGCCTCCAATCCCCAGACCCCGGGCAGCCCATTTGAATAATCAGCTCACACTTAGGTGAGAGGAAGCCGGGGACGGCTCTCCGCACCTGCCGCTCGGCGCCGGGAGCCAGCCCAGCTCCCGCTGTCCCCTGCACCCCTAAGACCCGGACTTGCAAGCAGACGCGCGAGCACCCCGGTGGTGTCCCTTTCTTTGCGTCCACGGGGAGTCTTCCGTGGACCCAGAGAACTGGGATCAGGCTACCCCTGGAGAAGCTCTGGACTTCTGCTCCTGCCCCATCCCCCCCTTCTCTCAGAGCACCCGGTGCATCAATCCGAGGGCGCGTACAGCCTCGGTGCCCCGTTGAGCCGAGACTAGCCAGATTTATTTATCCCGGTTTTCTTTCCTCTCGGCGCACATTCCCTGTCAAAACAACAAGCAGGTGACAGCCAATTTGCTAAGCTCTGCCCTATTTAGAAAAACAGTGTACACACCTTTAACTCGCTGACCGCTGCTCCGGAGGCCCCTCCCTGTTACAGTTAAGTCCTGGAGCGGCCTCAGGAGGCGCGCAGGACACGCATGGTCGGGCCGCCTTGGTTGTCAGCTACCTCGGACCTTTTTCTGGCCACCACAGACGGCCGGGAGAGCCCCGCTTAGTTGCAGCCAATGCCTGGGAGGCTGCGATTTCCCTCTGACATTCGGGCCTCGGTGTTTCAAGGTTACTTTTCAGTTAAATCCAAGGTGCCCAACAGCATTTCGTAACTAAAACAAACAGGGCAGTGGTGGGGGTAGGGCAGGGAGGGGAGAGAGAGAAAAAGGAATCAATAATGGGCCTTATGGGATGACTTCAGGAGGCTCTGCGGTCTCTCTGCCTGCCGAGGCCGGGAAGGTTTTATATAATTTGAAATTTTCAGTTCCTATTTTCTTCGGCTTTATGAGTGTTAAAAAAAAAAGTCACTTGGGTGTGGTGCTTTGATCCCAGCACTCGGGAGGCAGAGGCAGGCAGATCTCTGAGTTGGAGACTGGCCTAGTCTACATACAGATCGAGTTCCAGGACAGCCAGGGCTACACAGAGAAACTCTGTCTCAGAAAGCAAAACAAAATAAAAACCAGTAGAACATGTCATTTGTATCGTTTGCTACCGAGACTATGGTAACCCAAGATTTTGGCGCAGAGGGTCCGGAAGGCAAGCGTTTATATGTGGACACTCTTGGTTTTGAAAATGTGACTGAAATGAAAAGCTACAACCCTGAACTCTTCTGCCCCAGAGGTGAAGAAAATAGGAACCAGTTGGCCTCTGGCTCAAATCCAAATGTCTAGAGTTGGGAGTGTCGGTAGAAGAGGATAGATAGAGGTGGCAGGCAGGAATGAGGATCAGACTGGACGGTGAACCTAGAGGATTTACCTAGAGGAAGAAGTCTCTTGGACTAACGATGCAGCATCGACAGTTCCTTTCGTTACTGAAACGTATAGTTTGGACAGTTTACAGAACAAGTCAAGTCCTCTAAAGAAGTGCAGGGCAAGATCCCCCAAAGGCAAGACCTGCTTTCCTGCTGAATCGTGAATCTGACATGCTTAGCTAGTGACTACAGGGAACCCAGAGAGATCAGATCTCCAGCATCTCCCCCAGGGCCCACAAGGATGGTGAGTTGTCCACAGGAAAAGAGGGGTACACATGTTGTTTATAAAAGGAGCTGATTTTCAAAATCAAAGCAAAAATGCAGGCATGTGCTTGCGCGCGCACGCGCGCGCGCGCGCGCACACACACACACACACACACAAAACCAATTCCGCACTCCTGTTCTGTCCACAGAGATCTTAAATGCTGAAGCACAGTACCCATCTCCCCGCCCCAAATAGGAAACTCAAGACACCAACCTCCTTTTCCTCCCCCCCTCTTCCCTTTCTCTCTCTTTCCTTTTTTCCCTTCCTTTCTTTTTGGTTTTCTTTTTCTTTCTTTTTTTTGAGACAGGGTTTTTCTGTATAACAGCGCTGGCTGTTTGGAACTCGCTTATTCTCGGAGATTCGCCTGCCTCTGCCTCCCCAGTGCGGGGATACCAACAATCTGGTTTACACACACACACACACACACACACACACACACACACACACACACACACACACACACACACTCATTCTCCCTCTCCCCTCTCCCCCCCACTTTCGGTCTCTCCCACCCGTCTCTGTTGAATGCCAGGGTGTTTATAAGCCTCTGGGCTGCATTACTCTATGTGCTCCTAGTTGAAATTCGGCCCCAGAAATTATTCCCCCTTTAAAATTAGCTACTAAACGCTGGGAGATTGGGTCCGCAGAGCAAAGCACGTTTCCTCTAGAGTTCCCACCCTCACCTGAAGCGTCGAGAACGCTCAGATCTCAGGATATCCGGGAGCGCTAAGCTCCAACTTCCACAGTGACAGGGCGCCCCCTGTTGACCGTGAGGTTCCCGGGGTCAAGCCCAGTCCTAAGTTGTCCTTGGGCTCCGAACCGCGCAACTCCTGCCCCGCTCTCTTTCTTCTGGTCCCACACCCCATCTCCATCCCCAGAGCACCTCCTGGAGGTCCCTGAAATTGTGTGCAAGACAAACCCGCCCCTTGTCTCCTAGCTCCGAGAATGGGTCGGTCTGCGTGTGACGCCACCTGGAACATTTGAGTGGTTGGTTTGCGACCCTCCAAGAACCACCAGCCGCTGGCCTTTAGTAAGCAGTCAGAGAGCAGGGCGCCCAACCAGCTGCGAAACGAGAGGAAACATTCTGGCAGCCCGCTCTCTCTCCCCGCGCCTCGGGCTTTGCCGGCGCTTGCTCCTAACGGCGCAAACGCTGGTCCTCCCCGAGCGGCTGCGATTTCTAAAGGTTTATTCAGAACCTTGGCACCAGAGTTCCAGGCTGGAATGCTGTAAACTGCCCCAGGTGCCTCTCTCCAGGAAAAAGTTCTCGGGAGCTCCGGCTTCACACAGATGTCTACTCTGATCCCCGACTGTCTAAACCTCACCTGGGGCCGAGCCACACAAAGAGTTCCTTTGCCTGCACCCTCCCCTTTCTCTCTTTCTTTGGTCCTGCACAGCGGCGGGGTTAGCTTCCTTACAAACCGGCCGCTGCTCCTAGGTTTGTTTGTATTCTGGACGTCGCGCCAGCGGCAAGGGGCCCTTCTGATTTGGCCTCAAATCTTGGCTATCTCTGCTGTCGTTGGGGGAGAGAATGATATTCAGTGTCCCTTAGCAAAACTGCTCCCCAAAGTTTCTGTCAATGAAGCTAGCTAGGACATCATTAAACAGAATTCCCCCTATGTGTAACACGGTGGAATTCTCTGGGTGAACCCCAAATCTTAATGCAGAGAATCTATATAGTATATCAAAGGTTATAGGTAAATCTCACTTTTGTGTGTGTGTTGTTGTTTCTGAAGTTTATTTTTTTAAAAGTCAGACCCCCAGAGTTCGTCTATGTAACAGTTGTGAACACTTTCAAATCCTCTTCTGTGATTCTCATAGTTTTTTTTTTTGAGTCAAAACACTTGTTTAGGGGGAGTACATTAAAAGTCAGTTAGCCATGAACACATCATCAAAGGATATTTACGTGCATGAATGAAGAAAAGAGTCAATAATTTGCACTCTTCTGTAAAAACACAGAAAAAAATGTCTATAGAAGTGAGGTGGGACAAAACTAAGATTTCAAGTTTAATAAGCTGTGTTGTCTCTTGGGAGATTTATGGGAAAGAAAGAACAGGGATAGAATAATTATAAGATAAATATGTAGTACCTTTGATGTGATTGGTGACATAACTCGGTGGGAGAAGGTACTTTTTGTGAGCATTCCCTAGCATCAAAAAACAAAACAAGGGGCTGAAGATATGGCTCGGTGCTTAAGTACTGACTGTTCTTCCAGAGGACTCTGGTTCAATTCCCAGCACCCATATGGCAGTTCACAACTGTCTGTAATTCCAGTTGCAGGGGAGCCGATACCCATGGCAAAACACCAATATACACATAAAATAAAAAAATAAATGAATTAAAAACAAAACAAAACCGGATTGGATTTGGGTTGTAGAACTGTGTCTCCAATGTACATTTTCTGCAGAGTAGTGACATCATTTTATATATCGTTTTACTGTTGCATCCTCTTTTATTATATTTATTATGTTATGGTGAAGTACTTAATAAGGGTATTAATTCTCATGTCAAGGAAATCCTGGGAAAACAATTTGTATAGTTAGTCACTCATTTTTTTGTACTGGAACAGTGAGGAAAAGCCATCCTAACTGATTCTGATTTTGTTAAAATTTTTTTTTCCCTCCTTGCTGGTATCAGCAGATGGACCCTGCTCTTCAGGGAGAGGAAATGAAGAGATTTTGATGTCCACCACAGGGGGCATTCCCTGCATCGTTCCACTGCAGAGCAGGGGACAGAAGACTTTGTGTGATCTGGGTTAAGGTTCAGCAAAATTCATTCGATACCCAGGCCCCTCTCTCCCTCTTCCCCCTGCCTTTTTAATGCACCTAGAGCTTGTTTGGAGGCTGGGTTTTAGTTATGAATGTTTGCCATTTATAGGCTGTTTCAGCAGTTTAGTAGAGCAGTTAGTCACACACTGCACTCACATCTGTTTTGCTCAGCACTGAAAGTCAGTGTTCTGTCCATTGGGGTCAAGAATTTGAGGAGTATTCCTGGAATGTACTTGACATCCGGCCCACCATTCTAGCACTTTTAGCATGTTTCTGGTATATGAGGCTCTTATAGCAGGTAATTGAAATAATTGGAGAAGATAAACCTAAAAGATGATGACTTTTTGGTAGCAATAGTAATAGAGCAATGTGAGAAAAAGGTCTCAGCTAAGGGATGCTTGAAGTAGACACACCTGCATCTGTGGCCCCGGGAGCTTTTCCATCATTTCCATGCTGGTCTTGGGAGATATATCAGATATTCCCTCCAACAAGATGAACAGTGAAGTTCATGAAGGACAGCAGTCCTGGGGAGTCACTTACAGACTCCTGCCATTTCTTTTCTCTGAGTTACTTAGGTAGCTCACTTGGAAGAGAGTCCATTAGACCTATGGAACCATGGGTGACTTACTGGATAGGCAAATGTCCTCCCAATAAGTAAGAAGCAGAGAGGCACTGAGTATAGAGACCTGGCACAGGGCAGCAAGGGCTGGAGTTCAACTTTGAGACTTGGGAAGTGCTCTTAGCATCTTTGTTTCAATTTTAAAGTCATGCAGGGCTTTGGTATAAACACAGAATAGCTGTGCACAACTTATTTCAATGCTAACAGTGACAAGGGAAGGGGAAATTATATATTCCTACCCATTTGGCAAATATTTAATGAGCTCTGACTCTATGCCAGGTGGTGCACACACAGGGAACACCACTTGTTTGTAGAGACCAATCCTGAGTCCTTTCTTATTTTCTTCCCTTTTCTCTTCTGTCAAAAGTTCCAACCTCAGCTGGGTGGTAGTGGTGCATGCCTTTTATCCCAGCAGAGACAGGTGGACCTCTGAATTGGAGGCCAGCCTGGTCTAGAGAGCTAGTTCTAGGACAGCCAGGACCACTCAGAGAAACCCTGTAATAGAAAAAAAAATTCCAATCTCTTAATATTTTCAGGATTCTTTCCAACAGTGATCCAGGAACTTTCAAGTGGAAAAAAATCTATATTCTTCCATTCAAATCTAGTCTTTTAGGTGACAAAAAATAGACCAACTTCCAAGTTATGATGGGTTCTCCAACACTGTATCCTTATCATATATGGCATCACTTTCCCACGTTGTGAATGCTACATTGTTGCCTACTGCTGCCTATTGGTGTTTATTAAAGTGTTGGGTTTTGTTTGTTCTTTTGTGGTTTTTGTTGTTGTTATTTGGTTGGTTGGTTATGGTAGTCGAGGTGTATGGTGGTCGAGGTGATGGTGCTGTGGATTGTTCTCAGAGCCATGCTGGACAAGTACTCTATAACCAAGTATATAAATGCCTAGCTTTGAATTCTGACTTTGAGAAGAATGTGCTCTGGGGTAGTACTGGTTTGAGAAACTTGTCAGGTTTGATAAGTGCTGGGCTTAAGAGTTTGTGATACATGTGTCTGTATTAGCTGTTTCAGTTGGATTTATCAAAGTAATCCCAACCAAAGGATTGTGGATCAGCCTTCCCAATGCAGCTTCTAAGGGTGCTACTAAATTACAGGGCCCCACTGACACTGGGCTAATTACCCAGGCTTGGGACACACACGTTTTAACTTTTTATGTGCATAGGAATCCCCCCCCCACCCCAGGGAATCTTGTTAAAATGCAGATTCTGCTTCAGAAGGTAGATTTAGCATTCCTTGCAGATGGGTAGAGCTGCTGGCCCACTGACCACAGGTGGTCTCAGCCCTATGGGTCCATTTCTCTCACTGTTCCTGCAGTCTGTATTGAGCAGGTAGTGAGATGTCCTGTGATACGATGAGAGCTGGAGGCCCCTCTCCAGTTTCTGCCACTTCTGTAGTACCTGCACACTCGCTCTCCCAGGAGCTCCCTTAACTGCCCTGGCTAGGTTCTGCAGGGTGTCACTAGTCCGCAAACTGTGGAAAGGGCCCCTATAGGCAGCTGGGTCCCTGCAGCAAGTGTTACTGAAGCAGAGCTCCCCCATGGTGCATTGTTAACTCGTGCACATCCCCCTACCACCTGGGCATGTTTTCCGGAGACCTCCCTGGTTGACCAGCAAGGACAGGGGATCTATGGCAATTATCAGTTTGCAGCACTGATAGATATTTTCCAAGTATGGAGAAACAGCAGAATCAAAGCATCCACTGCTACCACATTAGTCAACAGCCACAGAGAATGGGATCCCTTTACCATTGTTCTGTAAGGAAGATGCCCAGGGAATCCAGATGGGCACTGGGTGGTGGTCCGACCCTGAGCATAGGCCAGGAGCCCTAATCCTCATCCTTATCCTAATATACATTTAAGAAACAAAATGCAAGGATCAAAAGGATGAGAAAGTGACAAGAACAGGCCTGTTTATTGAGTTTCCAATGAAGTTTGCCTTTTCACCCAGGAGGAATCCCAGGTCTCTTTTGAAGGCTATTGGGACAAAGAATCTCTTCCCTAAAATGTGACACAATATTGAAGCCACACTGCTTTTCATTGTGTGAGAAAGAGTCTAAGAGTCACTTTAACTGAATTCTTAGACATCACAGCAAATTCCCCCATTAACCTCGGTGGGCCATCCAAATATTTTCTAACATGCATAGCAAGAAAAGTTTAGCAGCTGAAACTGAAGCATCAGCAGTGAGAAAAATGGAAGGCTTCAGGCTGCTGCTGGCTCGTATTCCAGCTGCAATATGCTTTCCTGTCAGTGGAAAGACCGTCTTTCCATTGTGAGAATTTGAATGCAGCATTCTTTCTGTGAAGAACTCTTTCCTTTCATGTCAGAACCTCCATAAGGAAAGCAAAAACACGTCTTCTGCAGGCAAGTTCTTATTTATACAATGCTTTTATATGCACCAGGGGAACTAATGCAAGTCACTGAGGAGTTTAGGCCAGCAGGCTCATTTGTATGGGTGGATTGGGGGTTAATAAAGCCAGGAAAGACATTACATTAATGTACTTTTCAAACATTTAGGTGAAACTGGGCAGGAGGAAGTGCAAACTTATTTATTAGCTGTCTTTTTCATGTCCGGTTATTAAATCACTCAAGAGGGTTCTTCTTTTTGATAAGAGAGCTGACTGATCACACTGCGCTTAGATGGAAGGTGTGATGTAAGTGCTGAGAAGATTCTATGGATAGGCTGTACTTTCAAAATCTCCAGGGTTCAGCTACACCTGGTAAGGAGGAAACATGTATTCATCCTCCTCCCAAGTCTCTGAATAAGGTGCTAAGTAGATGCTCATCGTGGAGGATGCCGGACTGGCCCGGCGGGAGTCAAAGACTGGACATCTGTTCACCAGGTCTCATAGTCAGACCAATACGACTTTCTGGACACTTCTCTGTCTTCTTTCATTCTCTCCTCCCCTTTGGCATGTTAAATTTGGAAGATATTTGTTTAGTCATTTTCATTCCTGTATTCCTCCTCCTAAATGCTAGGGCTCCTTCTAGGAAGAGGTGTTTAAATTCACTGTTTTAAAAAGTGATATAAGTGTCTATAAAATCATAGACAGACCAATATATTATATTATTTAATTTTAATTGTACTGTAAAATTGCATTTATATCATATACACATACATTATATACATATATGCTATATAGATTATATAATATTGTACAATATGCATATAATAGTATAACAGAATTATAAAATATATAATATAATTATATTAGAATTTAAATATATAGCTTATTATAAAATATATTATAATACATATTATATTATTATAATATAGAATATTGCATATCATTTACTTATTATTATTTATTTTATGTTTGATTCTGTGGATGGAACTGCTAGGCTTGTGCAGTGCTGTGCTGCTGAGCTCTCTCCCCATAACTATATTTATAATGAAGTTTTAAATAGTCACAGAATGATTAATTTGATCTTAAGAATAGCAAAACTGTCACTACACAGGAAACTTCTGAAGTTTATATGCCAAACTGCCAACACTGACAGGACCGGAAGCTGACTTGGGAAAAATGAGTGAGGGCTCCCTCTATTGATTTTATGTCTGCCTAATTTTTTTCTGCTTGCATATTCTGTTTTTGTAAACAAAATCAGAGAAACATGTCCTTTTCCCCTGGATAGCTACTATGTTGCGCACATTATTTCTGGTCTTCTTTAATCAAAACCTACCCTGTTTCACAGAAAATGAGCAAGCCTTTCTCTGGAGAAATAGTTTCTATTTTTTCTTCATTTTGAAAGAGAAATCTGATCAGAATCACCCTGGCTGGGAGAAGTTAGGTAGGAAAACATAAATAAGATTTAATAAATCTGACCCAGGTTTAGAAAGGAGAAGTGGATGTCCGAGACATCTTAAAGACCCAGCGGCCCTTCCATTGCCTTGGCTCTAGTTTTTATGGTCCTCAGAAAGGGAAAAGACTGAAATGTAGGCTCTATGTGGTTTCACTTAATTAATATTTATGACTGCAGAAGAAAATTAAATATGGCAAACAGTATAATTTTAAACAGCCTGTGGTCACGGACAGCAGAGCTCACAAGAAGTCCGAAACAAGGGGTGCTGTGGGACAATGGTCTGTACCCTACCAATTGTATTTTTAAAAAATGCTGATTGGCCAGTAGCCAGGCAAGAAGTATAGGTGGGGCAACCAGGCAGGAAGTATAGGTGGGGTGATGAGAACAGGAGAATTCTGGGAAGAAGAAAGATTCAGTCTACAGTCGTCACCCAGAAACAGAGGAAGCAAGATGAGAATGCCTTGCTGATGAAAGGTACCAAGCCACATGGCTAACACAGACACGAATTATGGGCTAATATAAGTTATAAGAGTTATAAGAAGCCTGAGCTAATAGGCCAACCAGTTTATAATTAATGTAGACCTCTGTGTATTTCTTTGGAGCCAAACAGCTGCGGGACTGGGTGGGACAGAAACCTCATTCAACAAAAATATGTGGGATTTGGGGCCTCTTTGCCTTTCCATTTCATGTTGTATGGATGCTGGGTGAGCCCTCCAGAAATAAAAGCTTGAATTTGACAGTGATTCTTCCCACAGATCCTGTGTGTGTGTGTGTGTGTGTGTGTGTGTGTGTGTGTGTGTGTGTGTGAAGGAAAATTTTCATTATTTCACTATCCTGCCCCCGAGCAGAAGAAAAACAAAGAGCAAGGGGATGCCCATGGTATTAGCTTTGGAGACATCTGTATGGCTCTGTTGAGTGTTTTTAGAATAGGTGTCTGCATATACCGATTCATTGGAACAGAGACTGGTGAGATAATATGCTTCCTCGAGATGAGAAATGCAGGTGTAAAGCTGGCTCTCTGTACTAGTAAGTGAGGGGTGGGATATAGGACAGATGCATATAACTGTGACATACAAACACATACTTTACTTGTGTGCACTAGTTTGGGTTTGATCAAATCAGCTTACAACAATTTCTAGTCCTGTGCTTTTCAGACTTCTACTGATGACCCATTCTTGTCTTGTGATAACAAATTGTTTTACTAGACTTAATAAACAGAAGGGAAAGACGAATGGAATTAATGTTCCCCAGCTGTCTTGCATGGCAAAGAAGTGTGTCCTTAAAATATCTGTTTCTGTTATAAATGTGTGTTTGCATTAGGATTTGAAATCCATTCCCTTACTGTGGGTGTGACATCTAAAGCCTAAGAAACTGCATACAGTAAGAGGTGAGAGTGCATTAGTTCTTGCAAAGATGCTTCAGATTTCTCATTTATTAGACAGATAATGGCAAAAGTCACTAGAGCTGCTGAACATGGAATGAGTAAAGTCTTACGGAGGAGAGCTCAGACTCATTCCAAAGGGCCTTTTGGATGGTAGATAAGGCTTGACCCTTTACTCATCATTGGTTAAAGACTCTTGTGGGGCCAAAGGCCTTACCCATGCCAGATACTTGTAATTGCCTCAGTGAATATAACAAGAGCAATCCCTGATGCAGAATCATAACAAGCACTTGCCCTGCACCACACCAAAGGTCTACACTGAATGGCCCTCATCCCTTTCAACAGTAGCCCAAATTGTCACTGTAAGCTTGGCCCTCATTTGAAGGCATATCTGTCTATGTTCCTGTAGTGACTCAGGCTACATTCATCATTTGTGAAATAATCACTTACCTAATGGAGTCAAGATTCATGGGTGCCATGAATATATTCAAGGAGGTCACTGAGGTGAGAGTGGACCAGAAAGGAAAATAACCACCATGTAATGTCAGATCACAGCAGTAAGGTCATGTGTCCCTCAGATAGCAGTTATTATCACCAGTCCTGGGGAGGAGAGGGTTAGGTACCTCCTGCATGTGGGCTGATAAGAAAGCAAGACTCTGAAGGAAGGGAAAGAGCTTGCTAGACTGAAAGAGGAGAACTAAGGGCCCCTCCTGTAGAGGGAAATGCCTGTATAGAGGCACAGAGGCATCTCAGCTGCAGGTGCTAAGGAAAGAACTTCCTGGGAAAGTTGGCCAGCTGGTAGCAGATTACAGGAACACTAGAGGAGTTGGAGGCTAGAGACTTTGGTTCTCCTTCTTGAGTGCTGAAATGATAAGCTGGGGAGATAAGTCAGAACAGATTTGGGAAACCTGTTCCTCAGCAGGTTGCTGGGAAGGGACTTTGGACACAGGATTAGACAGACGGGGAGTGATGAACTACTGTACCAGCTGCCCTCCTACAAGGAGTGTAGGCTACAAGCTACCCTCAGCTAGCATCCTCCCAGAGATAATCTCAGCTCCAGATGCAAGGTCCTACTTCATCCTGGGTGACCCACACACATCCAATTCTGAACACAAACTGATACAGAGGCTTGACCACCTCAGCCCAAGCTCAGACAACAATGTAAATATATTTCACCTAACTTAGAGGCTGTCATGCAAGACAACGCTAATTCAGGTAGAGAGAGGGTGAGTTACTGGATGGAACACTCTCTCAGGCTTCCACTAGGCACAAATGAAGACAGTCTAGTTCTAAATGAAATTGACCTCTGTGGTAGGTTAGGTCTTTAACTCTTTCCCAAGAAAATTCCAAACCAATAGAGACAGGAAAACATCAAATGAAATAAAAAATGTGAAACTGGAAGCCAAAGGTGTGTTTTAGTTGTGGCTTCTTCAGAACTACACCTTTATAGAAGGAGTCGAATGTAAGTAGGGTGTGATAGTATGAATGTATTTGGCCCCCATAAGCTCGAAGGGAGTGGCACTATTAGGAGGTGTGGCTTTGTTGGAGGACGTATGTCACTGAGGGGGTGGGCTTTGAGGTCAATCAACTTCCTGTTGCCTGCAAGATGTAGCACTCTCAGCTCCAGCACCACATCTGCCTGCAAGCCGCCATGCTTGCTGTCATGGCGATAGTGTACTGTACTTCTGAAACTGTGATCAAGTTACCCCAATTAAATGTTTTCTTTATAAGAGTTGCCAAGGTCATGGTGTATCTTCACAGCAATAAAAACCCTAATGAAGACACTGGATATTTGGCCCTGGAAAGTCTAGAAGGGAACTAAGGGATGGAGTAAGAAGGGTGGGCATTGATAAGAGGTTCAGCACCAAGAAAGAGATCATTGTGGTCACCTGAGGCTAAATCATGCCACGGCCTCTTGGGACTAGAGGACAGTAGGCTCCCGAGTTGTCTCTACCAAGGAAAAAGGAGCATGAGAAGGGATAAATGGGCTCCTGCGGTTATTGACAGTTGCTGCTGAGGATCTTAATTTTCTAGATCTTTCTAGTATTGTCGGAGTAGGGTAAGGGCTATACGCTCCATTTCCTGATGGCAAGAACTTAGAAAGATCTGCTTCCATGCCTGGGGGTTCCTTAATCACAAGAAAAGGATAATATCGGCATCTTTGAGTTGTTGAAAGATTTAAATGTGGCTTTTCTCTAATTCTTGAATAATATCTTCAAGGATGGCAAGTGTGCTGGAGAGAGACAAGGAGGCATACAATAATGTTAATATCATCATGGGCACTGGGTCTCCAAATTGTTTTCTTTTAGCGTGGGGAGGCCACTAAAAGAAAACTCCTTCAAGATGAAACAGACCATCCACACTGGAAGTTTTAAACTGATGGGCAGACATCAAAAGTTAATATTCTGTCAACTACCTCTAGGTGTATTAAAGCAAGTTTTTCAGAAAGCTTTGTAACCCAGAAATAATCTTCCTCAAAAGTTAGCAGTGTGGAGGATGAGGCCATGCTGGAATGTCAGCAACGGGAAACTGAGTGCAGGCAGAGCCCCACTTGTCCTTACAGAGATGCTATTGAGAACGGAATTCCTTCATTCATTGAAGGCAGGAAAGCCCACCCTAATCAGAAATCTTTTAAAACTCTATGCACTTCCAATGTTCAGTGGTGAGAGAAGAGGCTGGGGGAACTGAGCCATGATGAACTTTGCTTCTACCAAGGAGGTAAGCCATTTGGCCTTGCTCCTGATTTTCTGCTGAGGTGATTGATCTGATGTGAATGAGAAATAAAGAAAATCCCCATATAAATCCTGGATCTGCTCCCCAAACACTGAAGGCCATACAGACCTGAGGTCACAGAGAGAAACAGACCACAAAGAAAGCAGTCCCATTTTCTGCCCTACACACTTTCGTGCAAAATACCAGGCAGGACTCACAGTTCTCACCACATGAGAAGGGGCACCCCATTTCCAGGGCCATTTCCACAAAGCTCTGATGGAATTTCTCCCTTCCTTGCAAAAACTCTCACTCCCCAGGCACAGATTTACTTTTTACCCTAAGTCTTTGATTAGATCCCCATGAGGCTAATGAGACCTTAAGTCAGTCAGAAGACCTTTCAACATGTTCCCCCTCTCTGTCTCTGTCTCTCTCTCTCTCATTAGTCTACCATCGGCCTTCCCAATAAGTGACGTTCTTAGACATGAATCACTTTAATTTTTAAAAGCTCGGCGACATCAGAATGGCTGCTTGCTGCTTCACACACACACACACACACACACACACACACACACACACACACACACACAATGTTGTAGACTTTACGATCAGAACATAAAGCGAAAGGACCAAGTCCTTGATTCCTAGTCTATTCCATTCTGTGTACGGCAGCACTGAAAAGAAGATATGTGTATTTAAAGCCATGTTTGGAACAACCCACATAATGAATTCTCCAGGGGCCTATATAGGGAAATCGTTTTTTGGTTTTTTTTTTCTGGTGACTGAGGTCTGTGCAGGGATTGCATTCTCCAGGAGCACTGATTGGACACCAGCTCCCAGCAACAGCCAATCAAAAGGCGTCAGAGTGAGGCTTCCATCCTGACTGGATTTGGTAGGTAAGACGTGGATGAGTGGAGTGCTTGGAAATTGTACTAAACAAGTGGACATGTAGATGTGTGCAGATGTTGACAGGTAGATGATGAGGTTGCTGTCTTCTCTTACACAGTTGATCAGAATTCACCTTTATTTCTAACGGTAAAACAAAGATCTTCCAATTTTATGCAGACTGTTGATTGCATGGGTTGATTGACATGGTAGGTCCCATGAGAAAATTGTGCTGGGAAACCGACTTTGACTGAAACCTCTCACTTCCAGAATCATGCAAAATGTACTATATGATGTGTGATTCCCCTCTCTATGTTGTGATTACCAGTGATTAATAAAGAAACTGCTTTGGGCCTATAGCAGGGCAGAACAGAGCTAGGCGGGGAAAACTAAACTGATTGCTGGGAGAAAGAAAGAGGAGTCAGGAGAAGCCATGTAGCCCCTCCAGAGACAGACACAGGGCAGAGCCTTGTCTGTAAGCCACAGCCACGTAGCCATACACAGATTAATAGAAATGGGTTAATTAATATGTAAGAGCTAGCTGAAAAATATGCTTAAGCTATTGGTCAAACAGGGATTCAAATGATATAGTATCTGAGTGATTATTTTGGGTCTGGGCAGCCAGAAACCAAGTGACCTCCTACTACAACAACAATAAAATGTTCTGTGATCCATATTGCACCTATAACACATCCTTGCACCTGCAAGAGCTGTAGTTGAGCTTATTTAAAATTTTTATAAGATGAAGGCATGACAGTACTAATGTTGAAAGCACTGTTTGTCAAATGGTTCTGCGAGCAGAACTTGGCTGGGAAAATTCAGCTTTCCTTTATCTTAGTCTAGCTCATCTGCACCACCCCCTCTGCAACTGTGTCAATATAGTGGGCTGAACCCATTCTGCTAGGAAATACTTTGATGTCTGGAGAGCTTTTTCTCTCTGTCCCCAAGGGTCCTTCATCAGCCCCTTGTCAGACATTCCTTCCTTTAGAGCTCTGTCAGTAAATGCCCCTCCCCAAGGCTTATCATATAGCCTAACAGGTGGTTTAAACTAACTAAAGGTGTTCATGGTTGAGGATAACAATTGATGAATGATTGATTATATACAGGTCTTGTGCACGTATCCACTACTGGTCTGTACTTAATAACCAGACAGAATTCTAGCATAGATGAGGAGGTCCTCTCCAGGCCCCACTTGTTACTGAAGAGCTATTGGCAACTGCTAGCTACTGGGGGAAGGAGAATCATTCTTTGTTATTTGTCTTGCTTTTCTTTGAGACAAGGTCTCACTATGTAGCTTTGGCTGTTCTATAACTCACTCTGTAGATCAAGCTGACCTTGAACTCAGAGATCCACATGCTTCTGCCTCAAAAGTGCTAGGATGAAAGGTGTGTGCTGCTACACCCTGACTCTTCCCTTTTTTGAATGTGTAGGCACTAATTGATTACCCATGCTTCAGTGGATAGGCCTGTACACACACACACACACACACACACACACACACACACACACACAAGTCAGCACTAGTTGGACTTAGTGAGTTATTTTAAAAGGGAGGGGGAGTTGGGAGCTGGAGAGATGGCTCAATGGTTAAGAGCACTGACTGCTCTTCCAGGGGACCCAGGCTCAGTTCCTAGCACCCACATGGTGGCTAACAACAGTCTTTATGCTCAGTTCCAAGGGATCCAACACCTGCTTCTTGCCTCCTCAAGCACCAGACATACATGTGGTACACAGGTATACAAGTAGCACACACACACACACACACACACACACACTTTTTTAAAAGGACATGAAACTGAGAGGAGACCATATTGGGTGGGAGATATTTGGAAACTGTAGGAAAGAAATAGGGGTGGGTGTGGGTGTGAACATATTTCATCGTAAATGCATGAAATTCTCAAGAATAAAGAAAGTGTAATACTTTAAAAATTGATGAATCATTAATATCTGGGTCTTTGATTTGGTTCCATTGGTCTTCCTGTCTGTTTTAATGCCAATACTAGGCTGTTTTCAGTAGTAGAGTTTGAAGTCAGGGATTGTGATACCTCCAGAAGTTCCTTTATTGAACAGGATGGCTATCCTGGGGTTTTTGCTTTTCCATATGAAGTTGAGTTCTGTTCTTTTGTAGTCTGTGAAGAATTTTGCTGGGATTTTGATGGACATCACATTGAATCTGCAGATTGCTTTTGGTAAGATTGCCATTTTTACTATGTAAATTCTACCCACCCAAGAGCATGGAAGATCTTTCTATTTTCTGGTATCTTCTTCAATTTCTTTCTTCAAAGATTTAAAGTTCTTGTCATACAGGTCTTCCACTTGTTTGGTTAGAGTTATTCCAAGATATTTTATGCTATTTGGGGCTATTGTGAAGGGTGATGTTTCTCTGATTTCTTTCTCAGCCCATTTATCATCTATGTACAGGAGGGCTACTGATTTTTTTGAGTTAATCTTGTATCCTATTACATTACTGAAAGTGTTTATGAGTTGTAGAATTTCCTTGGTAGAATTTTGGGGTCACTTATGTAAACTACCATATTATCAGCAAATAGTAAGAGTTTGACTTCTTTTCTGATTTGTATCCCCTTGATCTCCATTTGTTGTCTTATTACTCTAGCTAGGACCTCAAGAATTATATTGAATAGATATAGAGAGAGTGAACAGCCTTGTCTTGTTCGTGATTTCAGTGGGATCGCTGTGAATTTCTCTCCATTTAGTTTGATGTTGACTGTTGGCTTGCTGTATATTGCCTTTATTATGTAAACAGCAGCCTACAGAATGGGAAAAGATCTTCACCAACCTCACATCAGAAAGAGGACTGATCTCCAAAATATACAAAGAACTCAAGAAATTGGTCATCAAAAGAACAAATAATCCAATAAAAAATGGAGTACAGACCTAAACAGAGAACTCTCAACAGAGGAATCTAAAATGGCTGAAAGACACTTAAGGAAATGCTCAACATCCTTAGCCATCAGAGAAATGCAAATCAAAACAACTCTGAGATTCCATCTTACATCTTACATGGGAGAGGGTAGAAGGGGAGGAGAGAGGAAGGTAGGGGAGCAGAGAAAAATGTCTATCTCAATAAAATCAATAATAAAAAAGACACAAAACAAAAAAAAGCAAAAATAAATAAAGGACCTCTGGGCCCTGTCTACTTAAAAAAAATAAATAAAATTGATTAATCATAGTAGTAAAGGGTTTGAGCTTTAGTGTTAAGATCTTGCTTGTCTCAGAGACTGTGACTTTAAGACTCTGGAATTCAGTAATACGGGGGAGGTTCCTAGCCTCTCTATATCTCAGTTTCTTTGTTTCTCAATGAATATAATGGGATTTTCTTCCTCCAAGCAGCAGGAAGATCATAAGCTCATGCTGAGGACTCACAGAGAATCAACAACAGTATTAATCACTGCCTATGAAATGCATCTCCTCATGTCAGCTATGACACGCTGTAGAGAAAGCTGGATGAATTTTGACTCAATTTATTTATTTTAAATTTTGTATTGTTTTTGTGTGCCTGTATGACTTATGTGTGGATGTGTGCATGTCACAGCTCATGTATGGAGGTCAGATGACAACTATGTGAAGTCAAGTGTCTTCTTTTACCTTTTTGTCAATTTGGAGATTAACTCAGGTCATCAGGTTTGTGTGACAAATGCTTCTTCTGCTGAGCCATCCTGAATGCTCCTTCACAGGATTTAAAAGAATTCTGATCAATACCAGAGGCTATGTGGTACCCAAGAAGCTCTCTTGAGGAGGAGTTAGGAGAAGATGCCATTCAGGGAGGCTGCAGGCCTTGCATCCTTCAGAATGAGAAAAGCAGCCAGGAATAGATTTATGTTGAGGATAGTTAATACTTCCTCCAGTGAAACTAGATGTCCAAATTACTTGTTTCTCTGTGTTTTTATTTTTAATTGTGTGTGCTTGAATAACATGTATTTGTATGTATATGGAGGCGCATGTGTGTAGAGGCCAGAGGACAACCTCAGATGTCATTTGTCAGGTGCCATCCACTTCTTTTTGGGACAGACTCTCTCACTGGCCTGGACCTCACCCTTGTCTCCACTTTTCCAGCCCTGGTATAGCTGTCATCATGTGCCAGCGTGCCTAACTTTTTATTATCTGGGCTTTGGCGATGGAAGTCAGGACCTTGTGCTTGCCAGGAGAGCACTTTACCAAGTAAGCCATCTTCCCAGCTCCTGACTTCTTTCTATGCCATTATTACCATCAGTGCCATCGCTTGGGGAACCTCTACTGTTTTCAGTCAATGTCTTGAAGAGCAGTCATGTTCTCCTACAGTGAGTGGGGCGTTCAGGTTACACAAAAGACCAGTTGTATGACTCAAGGCAATCATTTCTGATTAGCTCCAGTGGCCCAGTCTGACAAGCTCAGCTACCACTCAGGCACACAGCTGGGCCTCTGGGTTGGTCCACCCTAACCTCTACCCCATCTAGGACTTGCTGGAGCTCATGAAGGAACTGATCCTGTGGAATGATACCCACAAGATCTCTGTGACTGAGGGAGGCCCTGGCTTACTCCAAGGAGTTTTGGTGAGGATCCATTGATGATGGTGTACCTGAAACCAGAGGCCTTGAACCAGACCAATGACTCATTGCAACGAACATTTGCAAGTAAAGCTGACTAGACAAAAGTGTACCATGTGACACACTGTGGCTCCCAATGCCATCAGGTTGGCTGAAGAGGTGGAAAAGATGGAGGAGTGAAGAGGGTTTTCTGGTTTGTTTGTTTTCTTTTGTTTTTGTTAGTCTGTTTAATTTCTTATTTTGGTTTAGTTTGATTTTTAAAAATTTTCTTTTGAGGGGGGCTTCAGGGGTGAGAGGAGGATATGGGTGGAATCAGAGGCGAGCAGAATTAGGGTGCGTATGTAAAATTCCCAAAGAATCAATAAAGAAACTATGTAAAATTAAAAAACAAAATTAGGAAAAAAACCCCAGATTTAGCTACTGTCCCCCAGAGCTTGAAAAGTCATTGGAAATAGATTTGAATAATCCAGGTTTGTTCCAATTCTGCATCCTGGAGGTTGGACAACCCTGTGCCAGCTGGTTGATCTCACTGAGCCTTGAGAAGGTACCTTTAAAACAAGGCAAGGAAAATCACCTGATGAGAACCCAAAGGTCATGAGGTGATGCAAGGGTCAAAGTTTTGCCCAACTGTGGATACCAACAAGCTGGTGCTCATGGACATAGGGAGGTGCAAGCTGGAAGCTTAGAAAACCTTCCTCACAAACCAGAAAACCTATTTCAAGGCATAGAGAGGGCTTGGCTCTCCTCTGGGGTTTGGTGTTTAGAAAGACACTCCTTAACCAGGAACACATGTTTATTATTGAAGATATTAGGTGTCTTCTTTGACCTACATAAATTATCTTCTTTCCCACTATGAACATAAACTTATGAAGGGACGATTAGGTGTTGCTCCAGATCAGTTATTCAGTGTGCATGAAATTGTTAAAATGTTGTACCTCAGAATGTAGACAGTAGACATGGCTTCTCAGAGATGCCAATTTGTTAGTCAAGGGGCCACCCTTTGAGTAACAAAAGCAAGAACAAAATAGACACTGACTTTTTAAAAGGACTTAAATCTATCTATGTTTTTCTCTAGACAGGATATCTCTATCCTAGGATAGACTCCAAAACTTGTTATGGAATGAAGGATGACCCTGAACTTCTGGTTGTTGAGGTTGGGAGTACAGGTGAACACCACCCACTCTTGATTTTATGTGGTGCTGGGAATCAAAATCATGCCTGATGCATGATAAATAAACATTCTTCCACTGGGCTAAATCTCCAGCCCTTTAAATCTTTCTCTTTTTGAGTTCATAGTAAGATAGTATTTTTGAAAGCTGGATTTTCAAGAGAGAGAAACAGAAACTTTACATTCTCGGATCTTGTTTTACATGCCAAAAATAAGGACTGACAGACTCAGATCTCAACGATTTACTGTAAGCCATGGCAAAAGTACCACAGGATATGTCCTAAAATCATTGACCAGCAAGCAAAGAGTAGGTGGGGAAAGTTTCCTGATTCTTTTTTTTTTTTTTCCACTCTGTGTAGCCCTGGGTTTCCTATACTTGATCTGCAGACCAGGCTCATCTGGAACTCACAGGGATCCACCTGACTCTGCCTCCCGACTGCTGAGATTAAAGTGTGTATCACCACCGCCTGGCAAGTTTGTTGATTCTTGACAAGAGAGACAGAGGGAGAGGAGGAAAGTGACAGGTGAGGCCCGGGATTTTTTCCCCATAGGACAAAATCCCATTTGGTGTGTGTGGGTGTAACCATCTAGATGTTTTATTAGAATCTGAACACACCTGGGTGCAAGCTCCTCTCTCCCTCAAACACCCAACAAAGCCTGACAGCTAAAAACGGTAAGGGAAGAATGGGTTTTATTTCTTTATTTTTTGATTTTTTTTTTTTTAAATTTAGGCCCGTTGAAGTAAAGTCTTGCCTGTGTAGTTCAGGCTGACCTTGAATTTTGGATCTTCCTGCCTCAGTCTCCTGAGTGTGGGGAGATGGTCTAATGTGCCACAAAACCAAGCAGAAATTTGACTTTTCTAGGATCTTGATTTCTGTTTAGTATTTTCTTCCTCTCCTCCACCTCCCTGCCTTCTGTGGGTTTCCAGAGTTAAGGGTTAAGGGACCTGTGTGGCAAAGGGCTATTTGGTGGTAACTCCGTGTTGGAGACCAAAGGCGGATACGGCTGAACCTGACAATGAAGGCACCAGGTGTGTGGACATCCCAAGTCCTGATCTAGGTCTATGGTCTACAGTTACGCAGGAAGGAGAATGCACATAGCGGCCCCAAGAGCCTGGCAAGTCAGTGTTGAGCAGTGGAGGATGGTGTCTGTGCCCACTGAAAGAAAGAGGCCCTTACCTGGAGTTTGCAGGAACTCAGGAGTACCTGCAAGTGGACAAGGCCTCGTCAGTCACCACTTTTTTAAGTGAAAGCCTCCTGAAGAGGCAGAGTGAGAGGGTAGAGATCTTGGCTAGGAAAATGGCTTCAGAGGAGACAGGGTAACAGGATGTCAGACACTGGACAACCTCCATAGTGGGGTTGATTTTTCTCTCCTTAGTGTTTCTAGTCTCCCCAACCCAGCCATGAGCAGGGCCAGAAGGAGAAGGGGCCTTAAAGCTGTGTTCAGTTATAGGGAATGAAAACATCACTTTACTTCTTGGCACATAGAAAGAGTAGTGCATAGCATCAACTAACTTAAATAAAACTAGGTCGCACTGTTCCATAACAGCATTAGTTCATATACCTTATACTGCACATTGTACCTCAGACAGCAACAGCAAACCACACATTGTCTTTTAAATGCTAACATTGTAGTATATATAATTATATATTTTTCTAGATTTCTGAATTCTCACTTTCACTTTATAACCTTGTTATTACTTGTTATGAAAGGTTGCAGATGCTTGTGCATGTATATATATTTTATATGTACATAATTTGTGGATATATGTGAGTCTCTAGAGTAATAATCACATACATAGTTATCAGTTGAGTTGTGTGCCTTCAAAACTCTTGTACTGAAGTCCTGGCCCATCTACCTCAAAGAGAATTTGGAGGCAAGACCTATGAAGAGATAATTAAGTTACAAGGTCATTAGGATAGGTCCTAATATGTGTAATTCATGTCTTCATTAGAGGTTACAGGTTACAGATACACACACACAGGAAAAACTATGTGAGGACACAGAAGATAGTAATCTACAATACCAAGAGTAGCCTCCAAAGAAACCAGCCCCACCAATGCATTGATCTCAGACTTGTAGTCTCAAGAATAGTAAGAAAATAAATTTCTCGACTGGGGCTTCAGCTCATTGGTAGAATACATGCTTGACATGTATGAGGTTCTGGGTTCAATCTCAGAAACACTCAGAAACAATCTCAGAGAAAAGAAATGAAATTTCTGTTATTTAAGCTACCAAGTATGTGGTACTTATAGTGGCCCAGTAAACGATTTCAGAGAATAGTGTGTGTGTGTGTGTGTAACTGTTTTTTTTATAGCAACTGATAGATTAAGGATTTCTTTGTTTTGTTCTGCTGCTGTGATAATAAGAAAATACTTGAAATTGTTTAGTTGGCCTTCACCTGTAAGTCACAATGTAACATTAAGGAAAGTGGAGCTAAGAACTCAAAGCAAGAACCTGGAGGCATGCTCCCTGGGTTTCTTCCACATAGGCTCAAGCTTAGGTATCTTTTTATACAGCTAAGGGGGTAGGGATGGGCTGTCCACAGTAGGTAGAGCCTTCCTGAATCAATTAATAATCAAGAAACTCCCCCACAGACATGCCCTGAGGCTAATCTTAGGCAATTGTCAATTTTGGTCTACCTCTCAGATGACTCTACACTGTATCAAGTTGACAGTTAAAGTGAACAAGAGCACAGGGCACAATCTAATAAATAACTTAAAACTATAACTACTTGCTTATCCATTTGACATTTATTAAGTATCCTCTATGTAAGAAAACTCTTTGAAAACATGGACTGTGACCTGGTCCCTTAATGGCGATGAACACATATTAATTCACCCAGGACATGACAGTTTGGGTTGCCAGGTCAGAAACACCAACAGTGCTGAATTGAATCTGGGCATGGTAGTACCCACCTGTAATCCCAGTACTTCAGAGTGGAAGCAAGAGGGCCAGGAGGTCAAGGACAGATGTACTGAGTTTGGGCTTAGTCTGGGGTGCATGAAATTCTGTCTCAAAAATAACAGCAAGAAATTTGGGTCTGAGAGTTTTAGAAAAGTGGCACTACAGCTGGATTTTGATGGGAGAAATGATGAGCACCCGTGAACTGCATAGTGTGGAAAAGGAGGCCTGCTATGATTTGGAAGTAGTGATTGGGAGGGCTTTAGCACAGGCAGAATGAAGAGGTAGCAGACCCTCATGCCACTGTGCCCATCAAGGAGGTGCTGGCCCAGATTTTATCCAATGACAAAAGGATAAGACATTAAGTTCTTCTTTTTCTAATTTTAAAGTTGAGAAGCCATGCGATTATGAAGTAGTTGAACAACACACTAGAAACATCTAGAATACATCGAGAGTCTACTGGAAAGAAGGGGAAAGGAAGTCATTGGAACATTCCAGGTTTTAGGCAGCAAGTTCAGGGGAAGGGACCCAGGGGCCTGAGGAGGGGTTTGGAATCTAGAACTTCGATTTCCTTTTTTCCCTTCCTATCTGTATCCACCCTTAGTCTGACACCCATCTTTGAACTGCTACGTGCAGAGTTGGGAAGAGTGAAAAGCTGAAGGCCTTCGGCTTTACTGAGGCTGGCTGAATGGGAATTAAGACAAAATGTGCTATCTGGTAGGAAATGAGCAGGCCCACAGAGGAAACAAACTAGCAAGTGACAATGGACCTACTGGCTATTATCAGCATTGGCACAGCGGGATGCAGTGATAGGCTAACTGAACTGATAGGAAAATATTTTATCTTCTCACTGGCTGAAGTTCTAGGGTGTAGAGACTGAATGTTAGGTCTTAAGACTTTTGAATAATGAATATACTCGATGAGGATACGAGCTAAATTATCTCGGGCTGGTTGGGGCAGGGCCTTTGATATGGTGTCTGCTACATTCTAATCCCTTGAGACAGACCCATACCAGCCTTAATTGGCCCACGTATACATGTCTGCAAGCATTCTGCTTCCGCTGTCATGAACTTTCTGTTTTTAACCTATTTCTTCCTGACTTTACACCTTACTTTCTTTTCTCTTTCCTCCCTCCACTCTTCCTCCTTACCTCCCTCTATTCCTTCTTCCTTTTTCCCATTACACTTTAAAAAATGGAAATGGATAGGTGTGCTGATCTTGGGAGAAGGATTGTGAGTTTGGGACCAGTCTGGGCTACGTAGCAGGTTCAAGGCTAGTTTGAGCTTCATAGCAAGACTTTGTTCCAAGAAACCAAGCCTGGGGATGTAACTTAACAGTACAGTGCTGGATAGCATGCATAAGACCCTGGGTATGATCACTATCATTGCCAAACACACATAAATGTGCACACGTGTGTGCACACACACATACACGCACATGCAAACACACATGCATTCATGCATGTACACATACAAACACAGAACAAAATGTATCTTCTCATAGATCCTGGGGATAAAATTAACATTCTGAAATCAAGGTGCAACATGTCTGGGCTCTTGCAGGAGCTGTCTCTGGACATGAAGGGGGCCTCTTCCTTGCAGTTCTCACATGACCTTTCTTTGGAGTGTGTACTTGGGCAGATATATTCCCTCTCATTCTCTTCATATCAGGCTACTAAGCCTGTCAGATGAGGATCATACTCTTAGGGCCTCATTTAGCCTTGTTTACCTCCTAAAAGTCTTCTTTCCAAACACAGTCACATTGGAGGTTAGGGCTTAAGTCCAAATTGGGTATTGAGACATGACAGGCATCAAGGAAGCACTGTGAGAAAAACCCAATGTCAGCAAGGACAATCTTTACTTATTTCTTAATCCCCGCTGGAGTTTACTTTCTCCAGGAGTAAGTGTCTTTACTAGCAATCCCTGTCCTTGGTGTCTGTTCAGAAGAAGGTTTTGCCCAGGGCTTCTAGCTCTGGCAGGTATCTTGGATCTCAGGCTTGAGCTCCTAAGTGCGGCCTCAGCCTCTAACTACAGTGAGAGTTCAGAAGCAAGCTCGCCCCTCCCCCCCCAGGTGGGCTGCAGGTGCCTGGGAGAATGTTGGGGCACTCTTTGAAAGTCTCTATTCTCCCTGCTTTAAGGTGATGGGAGAAACTTTAATAGTAGCTGGGTCCCATTTGCCACCTTGAATGAGGCCAACTGCACAGTAGGAAGATGGGTGAAACAGGACCAATACTTTGACCCTGATAGATCAAACCAGTTCAAAGGCTCCTCGACTTCTGAAGCTCAGTCAAGTGTGACCTTTGCAAAAGAGGCTGAGTCAGGTTAGTTAAAATGTTAACAAGTGTAGCCTCAAGGCTTAGAGGAGTGCCTCTCATGAAGTCTGTGCCTATCAAAGACCTCACAATCCAGCAGGCTTCAGAAACTGTAGCACAGTTCCCTCCAACTGTTGTCTAACAAAACTTCCCATTTGAAAATCACCTCCATTACAAAAGGCTCAAGGCTTAGACCAAAGTAACATTTTCCTTCTAAAAATACCTGGCAGCAGTTAAGAGGATGCCTGGGAAGGAAAGGTCCTGAAGTTTTGGGGGATTGCATTTGCATTTGCAAAATGATTTGCAACCAGACCTGCCAGGTTTCATTTCACGGAAACTAAGAAATGGGTTTTGAATATCTGGATCGTTTTCCCCTAGCATCCAAATCTGTAGTGAAATTAGCTTTCTAGCTGTCTGCAGTAGATGCTCAGAAGAGCCTCTGCAAGGACTGGAAGGGAGAAGATGCAGTGGAGACAGTCAGCGTGAACTGACTTACCTTGATTCTCCGCGCAAGGGCTCATGGCTGGAGAAGTTCCTCAATCTGGGTGTCCCATACTGCTGCCTCCATTGCTGGTTGCCAAAGCCTGTTCACCACCCTAAATGACTGACTCCGTGGCAAAGGCATTCAACTGGACTGGGAATGGCCACCCCTCCTCCCACTTCTTCATTCAGGTTTTCTCACCTTTAAAGGACACTTTGTGTTTCCAAAGTTTTCCTTCCCTGCTTGTATGAATCTGAAATGAATCTGAACTAAAAGTACTCGTTGAGTGGTTATGTTCCCAACCATAATTTGCAGTCAAGGTATGAATATTTTATACTCAAAGAGCGACTGAAGATTTGTAAAAAGGTGTTTTAAAAATAAAACAGGAATACACTCATTTGTGTTGGCACAGGAAGACTATAGCTGGGGAAAACAAAAATACAGGACAAGCCTTCACTCATGAATCGTTACAGAATGAATCTGGATTTGTGTTTGGGGATGATCAGGAGTAGCTGTGGTGGGGACAGAGTGTCCTTTGGAGAAGAGAAATACTCGGAAGATGGAGGGCCGGGAAACAAAAACAAAAGCCACCCAAACACTCACTGCCATCTCGCTTCACACCCGCCCGGCAGTCCAGAAGAGCCTTTCAGAAGGTGCTCTTCATGCACTGGCAGAAGTGAGGCGTTGGGCTGGGAAGCCAGGCTTCAGATGCCTGTGGCTTTCCTTTCACTGCAAAAATAGATTTAAAAAATAATCCAGTCTTTGGCAGAGCCTTGGCCCAGCGGGAGAGACCTGAGTAGCTCCTTTGCTGTCCCTGTGTGTTTTTCTTACCGTGAGTCAACAGTTTTGCGAGTTCACAGGCTACTTCAAAGCTACTGCACATGGTTGGAACAGAAAATTAATACATGTTAATTAAACACTTCCTCCCCCTTCTATAAATCTGTGAGTTTGTTCATTTGTTCTTTTTAAGCTATCGGTTTGTATGAGGAGAATTTATTGAGCTGTTCTTACTGGGTGGAGGCCTCTACTAGAAAGTGGAAGGAAAAGGCTATTCTTTTATATATATTTATATATAAATTTGTCTCCATGTTTTAACTTTTTTTATTCATTCTTTCCGTCTTTCACATCTTGCATCCCAGTCCCACCCATCTCCTGTCCCCTTGCATCTCCCTGCAACCTCCCCTCAAAATAAAACAAAATAAAATTTAAGATAAAAAAAGAAAAAAGGAAGAAAGAGAAAAAGCTCGTTATGGAAGCTGCAGTGTGATGCAGTAAGCCATGCAGTAAACCCCTTTATCTATACCTCTTTAGATGCAGGTGTTCATTGCCAAGAATTGTGGGTTTGGTTCGAGGCCCCTGGTGTCTGCTACACTATTGACTCTCACTGGGACTCTCCCTGGACACACTGTTGTTGCTCTGTGTCATGGAGATCCTGTAACCCTGGGTCTGCAGGACCAACTCCACACCACCAACAGTGCTCCAGCAGATCACAGATGGGATAGATACCAGGATGGGCCAACGCTTAACCCTGGTTCTGGCCTGGGTGGTTGCAGGGTTGGTCAGCCCACCAGCTCTCCCTTGCATCGCCCCACCCCGGCTAGTTTACCCCTTGTATGAGCAAAGGGGTGGATTCCTTTCTCTTGCTTCACATCCTCACTATTGGTTCTCCCACACCTTCACCTGCAGGGCTACTTCTACTGTGTTGCCCAGGGGAGGTGTAGGGGCCACTCTCCCAAGTGCTGCAGCTTATGAGGGGTAGGAGACCACAGAGCCAGCTTTCCCACCTGAGGTGGGGGGGATCTCTTCCCCCCCATGTTGTCACATGATAAATGAGTAATGGGTACAGCTCTCACCATTAATGTAATATAAAGTAATGGGGAAAGGGCTATTCTTTTTAGCCTTCCAGTATGACCACTCTCAGATGACAGTTGCCTGGGAAGTGCAAGTTCTTTCTTGGACGTCTATAAAAGGACCTGCATGTTGCAGTCTTTCTGATATCGATCACACACTGGGATATGCTTCTGCTGTACCTTGTAAATAGAAGTTTATGCCCCGTCCAGTCCGACAACCGTTCAGTCCCAAAGAAACATACTTATGTGAATTTTAAACTGTTTGGTCTATTAGCTCAGACTTATTAACTAGCTCTTACAACTTAAATTAACCCATAATTCTTATCTATGTTTAGCCACATGTCTTGGTACCTTTTCTCAGTAAGGCATTCTCATCTTGCTTCTTCTGCTTATTAATTACATCTGTGTTTCTGCCTTTCCTCTTCCCAGAATCCTCCTAGTCTGGTTACCCCATCTATACTTCTTGCCTGGCTACTGGCCAATCAGACTTTCATTAAGCCAATATGAGTGACAAATCTTTACAGTGTAGAAAAGCATTATCCTACAGCAGGACCTGATGCATGTTGCTGTTCTTACAAATCCCAATCTTATTCCAGACAATAAGAGACTTCTGAGAGTAAAAGGAAGTTTTTAAATGTTGTTGAGATGGCTGCCAAGATGGCAGCAAGGCCTTCCATAGTTCAGGCTGGTCTCAATCTCCATATATAGCTGAGAATGACTTTAAATTCCTGATCTGCCTACCTCCTCCTCTCATGCACTGGGGTTCATTCTGTGTTGTCTACATGCTACCTTGAATCCCAGATCCTTGAAGATTGTATAAATTCAAGTGAACACAAAGAGCAAACAAAAACAAGTCTTGTTATTGTTTTTATTATTAAATAGTTACGGATTAAAATTTGCCAATGAGTGATGCTGGCCAAAGTGAAGCTAGAAGTGTTACCTTATAGGCTGTGCACGGGATAAAATGTGTACAGTGTTGTGTGGTGCCTACTCTTTGATCCCTCAATTCTAGCTGTAGTTATGGATATCCTACGTCTAGAGAAGCAAGCAGAGTCACCCATTACACTTATTGTCAGCACGAAAACATTGAAATAGCATCTGGTCTGTGCCAATGCATAGGGGCCTGATGGCCCTGGGTGTGCCAGACAGCAGATAGAGTGCAGGCAGGGGTATGCAAGGATGGGCTAATTGGAATGTTAGTGTTGGGCATGAGCTCCAGAACTTGGTGCTAAGAAAGCCAGCACTAGACAGAACTGTAGTTATAAGCTAAGCTACCTTCGATTAAAAGTACGCATGTGCACGAGTAGAACATTTCTGAAAAATACATTAAAATTTGTATGACGAATAATCTTTAAACATTTTTATTACATTTATCTACGTGTGTGTGCCTGTGCATGTTGTATTGTGAATGTGTGGGTCAGAGAACAATTTGTCAGTTCACTCTTTCTAGTACATTGGTCCCAGGGATTGAATTCAAGTTGTTGGGCTTGGTGACAAGCATCTTTTACCCATTGAGCCATCATGCAGGTCTGTAACCTATAATCTTTCAGGAGTGAAATTGAGTGTCTGAAGGGAGGTGAGGGGGATTAACTCACTATTTTATACTCTCTTAGCATTTTGGGTTTTGAAAAATATCATACTTTTTGCATTTTTTATTGTACTAATGCCTTTACAAACTTATTTATTTTTTATTTTATGTGCATTGGTGTTTTGCCTGCATGTATGTCTGTGAGAGGGTGTCAGATCTTGGAGTCACAAACAGTTGTGAGCTGCCATGTCTGTTCTGGGAATTAAACCTGGGTCCTTGGGAAGAGCAGTCAGTGCTCTTAACCACTGAGCCATTTCTCCAGCCCCCATGACTATTTTTTTTTTAAATGAGCAAAAACTCTATTTGGGACCATGACTGTGTATTTCTTGAATTAATCCACATTGCTTCCTTTTTGTCTACTGGCACTCCTGTTCTAGTCTCAGTTTCTCTTGATCAAGGTGCAAGTCTTAACTATCAGCTTCCTCATCAGATCTCCCCCTCATAGGAAAGGTGTGAAGTAACACTGTGCAAATCCTTCATTGTGGACCCAACTTCTCAACCATCCCTGGGGGATTTTTGTTTTATTTTTCTCTCTGCTGTTTGTCTTTCCTACTCTGCTCTTTTTTCTATTCTGTTCTTTTACCCCACTGTATTTTTTTTTTACATTTTTTTCCAGTTGCTCTTCTTCTATCCCGTTGATGTTTCTTCCCTGATCTTTTTTACTTCTACATCTTTCCTTCTCCTATATCTCTTTTATCTCCTATCCCTTTTATACCTCCAAATAGAAAGATTTTTATGCAAGAAATCACAAGTTCCATATTTTTCAAAAACAAATTAAAATCTTTACATAAGAATTCACATTAACATCATAAGAAATGCTGGGCATACTTATGGTGGTAGTGCAAGCCTTTAATCCCAGTACTTGGGAAGCAGAGATAGGTGGATCTCTGTGAGTTCGAGGCCAACCTGGTCTACAAAGTGAGTTTCAGGACAGGCTCCAAAGCTACAGAGAAACCCTGTCTAGAAAAAAAACTCATAAGCTTCATGTTTTCCTTAAAAGTCAAAAATAGTTAGACATTTTTCTTTGTAGTAATTTACCCACCATGACATCATCACTCCAGGAAGATTTTCACTTGGTTTTTTACCCACATACTTGAGTCCTTTATCAACCTTCACCAATACCATTATTTTTGTTTCGTTTTGTTCATAACAAGTAATGACAAGCTTAGTGGCTCACAGTATGCATTTATTACCTCACACTTCTGAGGTCTAGCCTGGTATAACTTCTTTGGTGCCCAACCTCAAAATTTGTCATAAAATGAATTCAAGATACCTGAGACAGATTTCAAGCATCCTGAGTTCTTGACCAAATTTGGTTTCTTGTCTCCTGTTTGAGAGTCTCAGTTTCTAGCCGGCTGTTGGCTGGAGGCCATCTTGGTTCCTAGTTATATGGACCTCCCCAATAGCCAGCAAGAGGGCACAAACTCATGAACAATGCAACATAACCATGGTAGGGACAACTCATTATTGTCCACTGGTAGAAGCAAGTCACAAGTCTTACCCACACTCAAGTGATAGGAACTATGCAAATGTTTGAACTTTAGGAAGTAGGATTGAGACCTTGCTGCAGTGTTGAGTTTGTGTGATTGACATTTGGGTAGCCTGACAGAACTCCATGGGGGAAGTCTAATAATCATACATGATTTTTACTGGTTCCCCTCTCCCCTATTATGTCCATCTTCCATGGACCTTTTCTGATCACTGTTCATCCATTCCAGGTTTGTCTCTGTGCCTCACTTTTATCTGATGAAGACAACCTGTATTGAAAATTAATAATTTTCATTGTTTCTCATGTTGATTGCCTACATCTAATCTAATTCTGAGTATAGAGCAAGGTGACCTTAGAGTGAAGAGGCTGGACTTCTATAGCAACTCATGAATGTGTTGACTCCTTCCCAGCTCAAGTGCTTCCTTCCTCCCACTGTGTCTCAGCTGGCTCTCTGCACCCTGCTTCACTATCTGTCCAGTTGCTCTTGTTTTCCTCCCATAAGCAGTCACCATTCACTGTTCTCTGCTTTGATTATTTGTGTTCTTGTTTGTTATCCTGCTTCTCTTCTGAGGATAAGATGCAGAGGTGTGGGATCTATTTATCCCCATTCACGGCAGCATCTCCAGGACCTCCAGTGGCACCAAACACATGCTAAACACGTAACAAGCACTTGCAAAATAAATATTGGACTAGCCAGTGGGCAATCAATGTGCAATCAGTGTGTGTGGTGGAGGAAACTCTGTCGTGGCTCAGGTCCTGATCATCACCTCACATGCCAGCTCTTGGGTGCTGCGTAGCAGTGCACTTAGCCTTGTTAGCCTAGCCATAGTGAACTTTGCTTCTGTTCTAAAAGCTTCCCTCCTCTTCTTCACTCATCTATAAGGGTTAGCCACTAGCAGGGTGTCCCTGCGTCCCATCTCTACATTGCCAACAGCTAACGGATGAGTTTGCAGAGATGGCTTCTGTTTACATCTGTATTTGCTGTCACAGGTGGCACAGTTAAAGACAGAAATTGTTAGTAGCAGTAATAGTACAGTGGTGTTCAAAGTGTCTGCTGGGAAGGAGTGAGAAGATGAGCAAGGAATTCAGGACCACGAAGAGTTGGTCCGCCCACTGAGACAGTGTGCCTGATCTAATGGGAGCTCACCAAATCCAGCTGGACCAGGACTGAACGAGGATATGATCAAACCGGACTCTCTGAATGTGGCTGCCAATGGGGGCAGACTGAGAAGCCATCGATAATGGCACTGGAACCTGTCTCTTCTGCATATATTGGCTTTTTGGGACCCAAGTTTGCTTGGATGCACACCTTCCTAGGCCTGGATGGAGGAGGGAGGGCCTTGGACTTCCCATAGGGCAGGGTACCCTGCCCTCTCTTAAGGATGGAAGGTGAGAGAGGAGGGTTAGTGGGGGAGCGGGAGGGGAATGGGGGAAGGGGAGGAAGTGTCAATTTCTGAATAGAAAAATAAAAATTGAGGGAAAACAAAACAAACAAACAAACAAAAACACAAAGTGTCTGCTGGGTGTAGGGTATTAGCTTCTTGCTTTACCGTAATAGTGTCCCTTTTATTCTGTTCAGCATCCTATTGACCATGGTCGGTGCTGTCTATTCCCACAGAGGCACCATATATTTAAACCAACCACCTGGGCAAGCGTCTTGTAGCTTCAAAGCTGGCTTATTCAAAGAATGTCAGTGAACATAATTATAACGCATTCTCGCCTTAGGGAGGAGCCTTAATGAAAATACAGTTTTAGGGAAATTACATTGAACAAGCTCAGCACTGTATACATAATCTGAAATGATCTTACTTAAGCTTGCCCAGCACTTTGACACACCACTGCTGCTTTTGAGGAATGATTTTCTAATATTTTATTTTTATAATGTTTATTCAAAATTTAATTTTGGCACTAAAATTTACATTGTATGAGTCATTAAGACAATACCTTTCTCATTACTATAAGAAGACACATTCAAGCAAAGCACTCTCTAGAGCTGAGGACAGTCTGAGAGCCCGAACCTTTTAGACCTCCTTCAAGCTGGTCAGTGGTGTTTAATTATTTGGTGGTGTCCTCTCTCACACTGGTGAGAATGGATACCTTATATTAAATTTTAAGATCTTAAAAGTTACATCTTTTCATTGGACTCTTCTCTCTATAATTGTAAACAAAAGCCATTCTTTTTCAATATGTGTAATCTGCCGTCTTTTCTTGACATCTGTGGATAGAGCCTGAGGGAGGAGTGATAAGGTGGCAGATCTCTAGAAATCCTTCTGATGAAGGGAAGGACATTCTTGACCAATACTATGTGTACTTAGCCTTGTCACTGAGTTCTGGGGAAGAGGAACAAGAAGTCCACACTAGGCATCTTGTTGCCGCTGGCCTGAGATGTCCCAGACAGTTATGTGAAGGGGGTAATTAGGCCTTTGCTTGGGGAAATGAAACTTTTCCATGAGCTTGGCAGGGTCTTGGAGGGTGTGTGTCACAAGGAGTCTGAATATGAGGTGGAATTGCTGTAGATGGAGACTGTGCTTTCATTTCCTGGCCGCCCAGACCCGAATAATCACACAGAAACTATATTAATTACAACACTGTTTGGCCAATGGTTCAGGTGTATTCTTAGCTAGTTCTTACAACTTAAATTAACCCATAATTCTTATCCATGGTTAGCCATGTGGCTTTGTACCTTTTCTCAGTAAGGCATTCTCATCTTGTTTCCTCTGCATCTGGCTGGTGACTGCATCTCTGCCTTTCCTCTTCCCAGAATTCTCTTAGTCTGGTTGCCCTGCCTATACTTCCTGCCTGGCTACTGGCCAATCAGTGATTTATTAGACCAATATGAATGAAAAATCTTTACAGTGTACAAGTGCTTTATCTCCCAGCAGACTGCCCATTTCTAGGTTACGTGACACTGGGGTTTCATCTCTGATCTCCGATTTACTTGTACATAGCTTGAATTGAGTGGTAACCTCACAAAGTCTCCAGAGATTGCCTATCTGATGAGCACATTCATAAGCAGCATACTCTTTAGCACAAACTGAGATGGCAGTGGTGGTTTATCCTGCCTCACCCTCAGATACTTGCAATTTTTAAATAATTTAGTGTGTGTGTGTGTGTGTGTGTGTGTGTGTGTGTATGGATGGATGGGCATGTGTCATGGTGTATGTGTGGAGGTCAGAGGACAAGTATTGGCAGTCAGTTCTTTCTTTCTACCATGTGGAATCCTGGGATTAAACCTGGGTCATCAGACTTGGCAGCAGGTCCCTTTATCTGATGAGCCATATTTCTGGCCACTTCCTATCATTTTGATTTGAACAAAGTTGGGAATCTGTTAGCAAGAAAGAAGAGTGGGGGAATTTCCCAATGTGTAGACAACTCAGCATGTCTGTTGTGATATACAGATACAAGAGAGATGAAGAGCTCACAGTTGGAAGTGCCTAATGGAAGAAGCAAAGATGCCTGTGATAAGCCTTCTGTACCATGTTTATTTTTATTGATGCTCTGGAGGGACCCTGCTTTCTTGTTGCATGTGCTCTATGTTCTGCCTTCCTTTTCCCCAGTGTTCATTTTGATAAAATGGTATATCCACTCATGTCGATCTACCTTTCCTTGAACCGAGACTCACCAAACCTTCTCTAATTTTCTCTATCCCCTGTACTATTCACAAGTAAAACCAGTTGACCATATACCCGGACACCCGCCATCAGCTCCTCTGAGGCCCTCATGGCCTCAACCATCTTTTGGTTCTCAGGGCTGTTTTAGTAGCTATAAGATGGGCCTAGCCTTTCTGTGCTTGTTCCCCAAGCAGCAGCAAACAGGAGAATCCTTTTAAAATGTGAATTTGTTCATATCATTTTCATCCTTACAATTAAAATCTCTGCATAATGTAATTTGAGAGCAGTGTCAGCCCTCACATGTTACCTCACAGACAAGGACACACTGGATTCAAATAAAAGTGGGAAAGTCGTCAAGGACAGTTTAGTCCCTTTAGGTCAGAGGAAGTAGCAGTCTGGACAGAGCCACTCACGCGTAAGCAAGATGAAAAGTAGCAAAGCAACTATGCAAATAGACTTGAGCAAAAAAGAAAAAAAAATAGACGTAGCCAGCCCTGTCCATCAGGATACATCCAATGGAGAGCGTCAGAACATCTGGATAGCATCTTCCACAAGGGGGATTTCCCTTGCTCATTTATGGAGACTAGAGGGAGCTAGTTTCTTGTCTTGGTTTAGGCTCACTGACATTAGTACTCTGGGTCAGCAGCTGCACTTGTCTTCGGTTTCTACTGTATATGTTCTACCAAGAGCCCAGTGCATCATGTTCTCACAGTCGGCGAGGACATGATGCTTTTGGTAGTCAGCGGCAGAGGTTAAGAGACAACATAAGGCTGTTCTCTTTCCCTTACTTTCTTCAACCTTCATGCTGCAGGATCATCCTTTCCCAGGTTCTTTCCACCAGGGTTCAGAATTGAAGTATTTTTGGTTGGGTTGTGCCAGAAGACTATTTCATCCCATTGACCTGGTACATCTTACAGATTACCAAATAGCTCTGCTAAAGAGCGTATGCTAGAGTGAGGATGGGGGTGTGATGGCTCAGCACATACATGGCCCTTAGTTCTTTTCCCTAGCATCAGGAAAATAAAGTCCGGAATGAGGTTGAGGTTCCAGAAGCAAGAAAGGTTTTGCTAAAGCACGTTTGCAGCCACCCACTTTTAAAATTGAACATGTAAAAATGGGAGACGTCAAATTAGAAGAGATAATAAACCAAAGATCAGAAGAAAATCCCCGTAACTGAAACCTTCATACTTACTGAGAGCACGAATTAAGGAAAAATGAAAGAAACGTTCAATAACTTCATACAATATATAATCCTAGATTGGTCCCTGGATTATAGACATTTAGAGGGAAAACTGATGGGATGGAACAGTGTTTCCTTAACATTAATTTTTTAAAAAAATCTTTGTCGAAAAAGAAGTTATTAGGTTTTTTACTTTGATAATTGTCTTTGGCCTTGTAAGTGGACTTTACCAGTTGAGGAAGCTGAGCATAGAATACATGAAAGTGCTTTGTTCTACTTCAGCAACTATCTGAGAAATCTGAAGTTATCTTCCAAAGAAAAATTTAAAAAATAAAAATTTCTCACAACTAAAAAAGTAAAAAGAATACCGTGAAATTGTGAAATAGAGTTATATGTGTGTGTGTGTGTGTGTGTGTGTGTATATATATATATATATATCAACCTAAAAATGGATAAACTAATCCTATAGATGAGTTATTCTTACAATAGGAATGAACAAGGATTCAATGAACAGGGATAAAGCCATGAAATAATACACATGTAACCATAGACAGGTAACTTGTGGAACCAAAAACTTTATATTTCAAATTGTTATCTGCTGATTTCTCATCTTTTGCAGCCAGCACAGATACTGTCCACAGTAGCAATGTGGTTATAGAAATGACTAACACGATCACCTGGGTGCTTATATTCCCTTTCTGCAATGGGAAAATATCTGAATTCCAGTAATTCCAGAAAGGTGAGCCCCAGTCATTTTATCTGCCTAAGATAAAAATGTTTGAGTAAATCCAAAGAAAAGGACATCAACAATGTGATAGGACACTCCTGGCATCCTCTGGTTTGCTTTCCCTAGCTGTCTGACTGCCTGTCAGTTTGCCTTTTTGTCTAGATGCAGAAACAGATGTCCTGTTTTATGTTTCCCAACATCTAACCCTGGCTATCTTGACTTATAGAATCTTGGAGGGTTTCTGCTCCTCCTCTTTGAACATTTATTTTTAATTATGTGTATGCGTAGATAAGTGTGGTGCCTCAGAGACTGGAGGAGTCAGGTCCCTAGAACCAGAGCTGCAGGAGATTGTGAGCCACCTGACATGGGTGCTGGGAATTGCACCTGGGCCCTCTGGAAAAATCAATACATGCTTGTAACTGCTGAACCATCTCTCCAGATCTTCTCTTACTTTCTTCATGTTGCTCTGAACTTTAAAATTTAGCAATTTATAATCTCTTTTAAATTCAAAGAATGAATGTTTTAAAAGCCAAAATAGTGCACAGATTTGAAGTGTGATAAATGGTACTGTTGTGTATCACATGTTCCAACATGAATCAAAACACACGAATTCAGTGTAGTGCTTGTTTTCATATCTTCCTGCCTGGAATCCTGTTGAAAGGGAACAGGGCCCCTTGTTCTGGCCACCCTGCTAGCTTAACCCCCAAAATAATCACAGAAATGCATTCATTTAAACACTGCCTGGTCCGTTAGCTCTAGCCTCTTATTGGCTAACTCTCACATCTTTTTTTTTTTTTTTTTTACATCTTTTTTTTTTTTTTTAAGATTTATTTATTTATTGTGTACATAGTGTTCTGTCTGCATGTATCCCTGCATGCCAGAAGAGGGCACCAGATCTCATTAAGATGGTTGTGAGCCACCATGTGGTTGCTGGGAATTGAACTCAGGACCTCCGGGGAAGATCAGCCAGTGCTCTTAACCTCTGAGCCATCTCTCCAGCCCCCTAACTCTCACATCTTTATTAACCCATTTTTATTAAATCTGTGTATCACCACGTGATTGTGGCTTACCAGCAAGATTCTAACCTTCATCAGTCTCAGGCAGGAGCTTCATGGTATCTGCCACTCTGCCCTTCTTCCCAGCATTCAGTTCTATCTACTACGCCTACCTAAGCTCTGCCCTATCAAAAGGCCAAGGCAGTTTCTTTATTAAACCAATGAAAGCAACACATAGACAGAAGGACCTACTTCACCAAAATCCTTCTTATTGCTTCTGATTTCACCCTGTCTCACTCTATTCTCTGCTTTTCCTCTCTTGGGCGACCTGAAGACTTGGTTTATACAAGGATCTTCCTTTGTCTTTTGAATATCTGTGACACTTAATCCCATCAACTATCTTATAGACTGTATTCACTTTATGGAAGATGAAAAGGAAAGGAGAGAGATAAGCATCAAAAATAGATTTATATGAAGCCCTAGAAAAGTTAAATTTTAGCTAGCACTGGCTGAGTTCTTACCTGGTTCCAGGAAGTAGAACAGCTGACAGACTGGAAACCACTGTACAATACAATGATTGTCTGACTGAACACATGAGATAAAACGCAAAGGTGGAACACTTTTTTTTTTATTAAACTTTGTATTTGTTGATATACTCATGTCATCAAACAATAATCATGGTTATGTCAAAAGGTAACAAGAAATGGATTCGTACTTCTATATTTCATTATTGAGCATCTACTTGAAAAAGAAAACAGTGAGTGATTTGCAATTCAGAGAATGAGTTTTCCACAGTGACAGAGTGGAAACAGTTCAAGTCCAGCTCTTTCCTCTTTGCAGGCAGTATGCTGTCATTCCTCCACTCCTTGTCCACAGTTATTTGTACATTTCCTTGTTCCGCTGTGCTCAAGATAGAACCAGAACCCCATGTGTGCTAGGCAAGTGCTCTATCAATGAGCTGCATCTCCAATTCTCTATGTAACTGTTTCTAAACAAGGACTGGGGACTCACATGGATCCAAGGCAAGCTGAAATTTCTGGAACCTCAGCAACGCCACTATAGAAATGAGTACGGTCTGCTATGTCTTGAGCCAACTGTGTAATTGGCTGGTTGCGTAATTCGCATGTAAATCAAATGTTTAGTAAAGGATAGGCAGGGAAATGGCACTAATTTGAAGCATACATACACATGCCGGTTGCTGCGGGGTTGTACGTGATGTATATAAATAACCACAGCAATTGTTCAGAACCTATTTTTTGATGAGCAGTTTATAGTCCTAGGAAGGGCTGTTTTTGGAAATGTATACAACTGCCAGTGTGTGGAGATGGCAAACTTTGGGTCATTTCCCCTGGATTTTGTTATTATTATCATCATCATTATTATCATTATTATTGTTATTTTCTTTTTTCTTTGTACTCAGGGTTTGCTTATTCTAAGAAAGCACCCTACCACCTTGCCACTGAGGACCTTTATCCTCTCGAGTACTTCTGTGCTTGTTTTTTGTGGTGATGCTGGAGATTTAATCCAGGGCCAGACAGATGCAAGACAAACACTGTAATTGTGCTACTTCCCAGCTCTCTTAATTTCTCCAGGGCCAAGAATCTACCTGGACCTCCCTAAGTTAAATACTAGGCTAGTGGGCTGTGTCCCAAGTCACTGTTATCCTTCAAGTTTACATCCACCAAGGTGCTGACTCTTACTCCTGGCCTCAGGCACCATTCTGTGGACTTTGCACTCCTAAACTCTTTGTCCTTTCTTTTGCTGTTACATCCAATTGAAAAAATACAGGCGGGGAAGGTAGAGGACTCACCCATGCTACACAGTATTTGGCTGGCTTTACAGATTTTGAATCCAGGCAGCCTGTTCTCAGTGGCTGAAGTCAGACCTACTTGGTCAGACATAACTGCACTGTCTCCCAAACATCCACACTTTATGGCTCCCTGGAAATTACTCATTTCATTGTGGTCTGTGAAGTTTTTATTTCTCCTTTTTCTTTTTTCCTTCTCTTCCTTAGTTCAGAGTGTATTTGGGGAGGAACACAAATGACTTGAATTCCTGGTCTCCATGGAACTGCTATAGGAACTAAGATTGACAACTCTCTCAGATCACAGATAGCAGAAGAAACATTTGAATAAAAAAGCTGACCCCCGAAGTTGGCATATTTGAGAAGATCCATGCCAATAAGGAGCCCAGGTCTCCAAGCTAGACTGCTACAGGGGCCAGAGAAGCCACTTGCTGATTTTTCCTCTGAAGTCTATTAAAAGCAGAGAAAGTGGGGGATACGAATAGAAAAGTTCCAGAAAGGCTTTGTGGAACAGCTTAGCGGAACAGCACATGAATGACCCCTTTGACTGTCTGTGCAAGTCTCTCGCAAGTGAGGGAAGCCATTGAGCTATTCCTGCTTCTACTTTTACTCCTGTGCCCTAGTCATTAAGACCTCCTGGAGAACCCTTGCTCATGGCAGATTGAGCCTCAGTGTCCATCACCCTACACACCAGCATTTGCGAATTACAAATCTCTGTGTGGGGGAAGCTGCTTTTTCCTAGACATCATCCGAGGTCTATTCACCATACAAAAGAAATCAGTTTGTTCTAGTCAAGTGATCTTGCTCAAATACTTCAAGCTCCTTCTGGAAGACCCCCCCCAAAAAAAACCACTAAGAAATTAAAAAATTAAGGCAGCAATGTCAGTATTGTCCATATCTCTTTAAATGATCTAATTCAAAGAAAATGTTTATCCAGTGAAAAATACTGAGTTTCTCAGTAATATAATTAATGTCTGAAAATTTTGCCTTTCAGCTGTTTTCCATGACTTGGTAGAAAGCCACAAAGTTAGAGGCTTCTCGCTAAAGGTAACATCAAGATTTGGGGTTATGAATCATTGGGCACATGGAAGAATGATTGGTTGTTCTTTCAGGTCCTCAGTCTTGACAGGTACACCCCACCTCCCTACAAAAAAGGCAAAAAGAAAACCCCAGTGCTGGGCCAAAGTCATTATTTGGGTATGCTATGTAATTTATTTTACATGTCTTCCTCTCTTTCTTTCTTCTCTTCAATAACTGTGAACTTGTGGTTTGAATTGAAAATAGGCTGAAGATAGAAGGAGCAAAAAAGAGATTCGAAAAAGATAAATATTTATGAAGAACTAGAGTTTATCTGGAATTCATTACAACGATCAAGTTGTAAAGACCCAAGCTGGAAAATTAACATGTGTGCCTGAATTTCAATACTAGCATGGCGTATTGGAGTATTGATTTTTATTTTCCCAGAATACTAAATGATAAGAAATTGAGTAATCATTTCTTGGAGGACTAGGGTCAAGCACAAAGGAGTCTGACTGGCATGGTTTCCTGGGAGTGATAGGGGGCTGTAGGGAATCTCTCTTCCTAAGGCTGTCTTTGGGGGAAGTCAGGACCCACCTCTAGATGCATTCAGGGCAGCCTTATCCTTGGTGGATGACAAAAGTGTTCAGCATCATTCCATTCTAGGGCTCCAAGTCAATCACGACAGAGCAAGTCATGAATGTCAAGATAGGTCAGCTTTTTGGCTCAGCTGTTTGAGGAGAGTGTTTGCCTTTCCAGGAGGCCGGTAGCCATACAGCAAAGGGCAGAGCTGAAGCAATATAAGGTCCCATTCAGATGCTGTTGAAGTTCGTATTCACCTAGTGTCATTCTGCAGAGAAACCGATTTTGCCCTTTAAAAGGCGCTCATTCATCTCGAGGACATTCTTGGCCAACAGGTATTATTATGATAATACCTTCAGTTTATTTAGTGCCCCCACCCTCTTTTCAGGGGAGGTCAAAGCCAGTTGGGTAGTCAGTCAACAACGTTTATTGAGGTCTTTTAGTGTGTAGAGATGTGTATTAAATCACTGTCAGTCCCAGCAGTCGGTCCTCTCCACACACCACTGTGGTCACTGTCGGGAGCCCAGGATTCAGCCCTGGGGTGCTGCACCCGCCTGTCTGATTCCCAGTCAGCAGCTTCTATTTACCTATACTGACTTGGGTTTCAGCAGACCTGATGTCATACACACTCTTGCAGATTTGTCTCCTGCAGATTCTGTCCGTCCCGGCAGGCCACAAGTGTCCTGTCCAGGGTTCAGCGTCATAAGCTGCCCATGTAGTAAAAAAGCAGAGAGGACAAAGTTGTCCAGGACTGAAGTAACTTAGCCTTTTCTCTCAAGAAAGGCAGAAAGCCTTTCTTGAGCCATTGGTTTCCTGAGAGCCAATGGCTGAGGTGCTTACCTGAACCCACTGTCCTGGCTGTTGGGAAAGTCCCTTGGACTTTAGCCAAAGCACACCCTTAGTTCACACACGATAATGGGAAAGGAATTTCTACGGTGTGAAATTATGGAATGATGCAGGAAACATAAGTCAGTTGTCCAAAAATTAGAAAAGAGAACAAGACAGAAGGCAACAATGAAATATTACTTTTCTCACACGCTACTGGAGCCGACGTCCCTTTTCCTCGCATATAGACTTCATCCACACCACTCCTGTGAGTGTTTGCTTCCTTGTGTAACTGACAAAACAGGATGATTTTCCATTCAACGTCATAACAGGAAATTGACTGTCACAAGTCAGAGTGTCTTTGGCCCTCTGGATTTTCTCTCACACACCATGGATAGCAATTCTATTAGGTTTCTAATAGCGCTCTCCCAGCAATAGCCATGTTCCTTGTTTACGTTTGTTTAACTTGCACCAAGTTCGAAAAACAAAACAAAACAAAACAAAAAAAACAAACCAAACCAGCAGCCAGGGCTGTGACCTGATAGTAGTACCTGATTAACATGTGCGGTAGAAGACCCTGGGTTGATCCTGCACCTGTAGCTGGGGCTGGGGTGGGGTGGACGCAGGGGTGAAGTGGGGAATCCAAGATCGCAGCAAACTACATGATGTTATATATGAATTGTTTTAAAGAGAGAGAAAACAGAGTTTTGTGTTACTTTAAAAAGCACATTCCTATTCATTTTCCACATAGATGATTTTGTAATTTTGTGTTCTGATGTAGATAAATAATTGCTATGAACTATAACAGAAACAAAAAATCAAAAAGGTGGCCTAACTACCAATATGTTCAGTTTTTCATATTAAAAAAATAGAGTCAGAAAGGTCAAGGCCCCTATGGGGAGTCAGATTTTTTTCCAGCTCTTTCCGTGATTATCCTTAAGTAGAAATTCTGGGTCCCATGACCCAAGATGGTATCTTTTATTGGAAACAGGAAGAGGAGGGATGTAGGGCTTACTCCGCATTTTCTTCTTACTTGTTTAATGTAGACGGAGTCACAGTCTCTGTACTGTCATGTCGTTTTAATTCAGTGACAGCATGCACAGATTCCTCTGCTATTGAGTTCCCTGAATAAGAAATCTAGGAGATAGATTAATTTTGGGGGGGGGGAGTTGGTTGCAGGATCTGACTACAGAGGTCTTACTCTTCCTATCCTCCTGTCTCACCTAGGACTATAAATGTGTGGCACCATGTTCCCTCCCTCCCTCCCTCCCTCCCTCTCTCTTTCTCTTTCTCCCACCCTCTTTCCCTCCTTCCCTCTCTCACATCCTCTCTTAGTTCTGGGGAGCAAACTCGGACTTTTTTGTTTACTGGGAAAGTGTCTAGCAGTCTTCAGTAAGAAAAATATTCTAGCAAGACAACCTACAAGCTCTGCTCCTTAAGGTGTCCAAAAACTGGAGTCAGAGTCTTACTTCAAAATGAATTGGTTCTTGTCAGAAAGTCTGATGTACAACTCTTTCTTGACTGAAATCCACAGAAATTTCTGAGACTTAATTTCAACTAATTTGCCATTGTTTTCCTGTTCTCTCCCACACAGTGTTTAAGCTCTGGGCTTTATGGGAGAGGGAGGCTCATGAGGGTTCACAGATAGAAAGAGAGCAGGAGCTACAGACTGGGGACTTCCAGCAAGGTGTGGCTGTGAGAGAATTTGAGTACCTATGACTCTACGCCCCCCCTCCCCATGCTAGGGAAAAACAAAGAAAAGAGTTCCTGGAAGGGCCATGGAAGTAGTCAAAACAGATGAGAGCCCTGCAAGCCCGACACCCCATTTCACTCCCAGTGGGATGCCAGTAGGCTCATTTGTGATCCCAGGGGGATCCACAGGAGCTCATAGGTTAGCAGGCATGGTACACACAGCACAGTGCAGAAGCCAAATGAGAGATTCAGACTCAATAAGGTACAAGACAAGAACTGAAATTGTCCTCTGAATGCCACACACAGGCTGTGGCACTTGTACACACACACACACACACACACACACACACACACACACATTCATCCTACCCATTCATCACCTATATTATATTAGGGGCAGACCATCATAATATAGAGACCAAGCTCTCTTTGCTGTCTGTTGTAATCTCAGTACCATGGAAAATGCCATTCACATTTCAGCTAATTTTGTAGTATTTTTTTTACTTTATTTAAATGGATTAACACCATATACATTCTCTTAAGTGACTCTTCTAACCACCCATGATGGTTCTCAATTTTACCTAAGTTACTGTGTCTGTGTCTTATTTTCATAGTTGTCCAATGTTAGAGTGCATGTATTTACCTTCTCTGACCAGTTTTCTATCCCATCGACATTCAGGCTCCATATGTTTTGCCCTAATTACTGATACAGTTCAAAAACTAATAAAGCCAACATTCAGAGTATTCTATCCAATCCCATGACTACCTCCATGCCCCCGAGTCTGAGAGCTATGCCTCCTCCTCCCTATGAAGTCTCACATTTTTATAAGTTCCCCAGTTTGTTGGTTTAATTCTTTAATATTATTTTAATGATATCTTTCTTATTGTTACTTATTTCAGGCTTATTTTCCTTAACATGAATGCTGTCCTTGTCTTTGGGGGAGTGGTGTGATTGTATCTTTGACCTTTTTTCCATAACATTGTTCCTTGTCTTATTAATGCTTTACGGATATTCTCCTTTTATTAGTTAAATAACCTGCATATATCTTTTCTATGTTGGAAGGCTTGTGTTCGGAATCTGTTTTGTTATTATTATTTTTACTTAGTGTACAAAACAATGGACTTCATTATGACTCCCCACACACAAAAAAAAATAAGAGTTTCTCTGTGTCACTCTGGCTGTCCTGGAACTCCCTCTGTAGACCAGGCTGACCTTGAACTCACAGAACTCCTCCTGCCTATGCCTCCCAACTACTGGGATTGAAGGTGTGCTCTACCACTGTCCGACGTGCCTCATTTTATTTAACCATTTATCCATTGAAGGATAGCTAGATTTCTTCATTCTAGGTTATAGCAAGTAGGTCAGTACTAAACAAGGATATGGCTTGAATTCCTTTGGGTACAGACCCTCGACGGTGCAGATGGATCACGTGGTAGTTCTACTTTTAGATGCCTGAGGACCCTAAATACTGACTTCTATACTGAGATCCAATTCTCTTGCTAAGTGCAGCCGCCATTTAAGGTGTGGGGACTACAGCAAGGATGCCAACCCCGGGAGGAGACAGCAGGGACCCAGGGGGGCTTTCTTAAAGGTCTTCCTTTAAGACCATAGCTCATAGGCTCTTTGTGAAGACTCCTGTGCTGCTGAGTGGAAAGCACTTAGATGGGTCTAGACTTCTGTGAGCACAGCAGTGGGTTTGCGGCTGCTCTAGAGCGCCATCTGTCCCATTCCTGCTCGCATGTCACCGTCTCCTACATGCGCCGATCTGCAGCTAGGTTCTGTGAGACCTGTTTGTCTATTCCTATGGTGTCATGCCTAATGTCCGGTGTCCACTTAACAAGGCTAAGGGATGAAAAGAACTGCAGACATTCCTTCTGTGTATATCTGTGAGGGTGTTTCTAGGAGAGATTGTCTGAGTAAAGTTCACCTGGTCAGCTGAAAGTCTGCAGAGAATGAAAAGGTCAAACAAGGATGAACTCACTGCAGCTTCTGGGGCTGGACACCCACCTTCTCCTGTCTTTGTGTGGGTTAGCTCCTGGTTCTGGCACCTTTGGCAATGTTAAGATTTTTAGTGACCTTGTCTATGTAATAAGTCTCTTAACTGTAAAGTAAAGCCCCTAGCCTCTAGGCTGCTCCTTTCCAGAGGTTCTTGGATATTGTGTCCTCTTGATCCTCCATCTGAACACTGAAGCACAGTTGTAGCCACATGGCTTTGCCTTAAGGAGAGGAAAAGACTGTATTGAGGATGTGAGGGTGGTGGGGACGACCTTGCAAGATGCTATGTGGATGTGAGGATGGTGGGGACGACCTTGCAGGATGCAGTAAGGATGTGAGGATGACCTTGCAGGATGCAGTGAGGATGTGAGGATGATGGGGACGACCTCACAGGACACGGTGGTGGCCCCACAGACACAGCAGTGTAGGAGAGTAGAATTCCGCTCCCAACTCTGTGTCCTAAAGGACCACAGGGCTGAGGCACAGGGATTCAGGTGCAGGTGGTTCATTCTTGTCTCCTTGCAAAACAGAAGAGACTGTATGAGCAGGGACTAGCTAGAGTCAGACAGTCTGTTCCTATGCATCTTGTCCCAATTCCCCAGGACTCCTGGGAAGTGTTAGGTCACTTGTGTTAGGAAAGCTGAAAAAAAATGATAAAATTTCAATGAATTTTAAAGTCCTAAATTCTGGAATTGTTTCAGACCCCATTGAAAATGTAAAAAGTAGGAACAGGCTTTCTCTTTTGTTCATTTTCTTTTGAGACAACATCTCACTATCTAGCCCAGGCTGACCTGGAACTCACAGAGATCCACCTGCTTCTCCCTCTCAAGTATTAGGATTAAAGGCCAGCACCAAACCAAAGGGGTTTTCAAATGTTTCCTTTATTTCAACTTTAGAAGTGAACTTAGTTACTGTGTGTCTATGATGTTCAAAAGCCTTAGAGGGTCCTCAAGCCAGGCTGAGGCCTTCTCAATGATTTGGATAAAAGCTAGGAAAGCAATTGATGAAGGGAATTTTGGAAGGACCCGGACTTTCTCCTCTCTCTTCCCTCTCCCTCCCTCCCTCCCTCCCTCCCTCCCTCCCTTCCCCTCCCTCCCTCCCTCCCTCCTTTCTTTCTTTCTTTCTTTCTTTCTTTCTTTCTTTCTTTTCTTTCCTTTTTTTTTTTCAAGACAGGGTTTCTCTGTGTTGCTCTGGCTGTCCTGAAACTCACTCTGTAAACCAGGCTGGCCTCAGACTCAGAGATCCACCTGCCTCTGTCTCCCAAGTGCTGAAATTAAAGGCATATGCCATCACTGCCTTGTTGAAAGGAGACAAACTTTCAAACAAACACAAACAAATCTCAGTTGTAGAGCCCTTACCTAGTACCCACAAGACCTTGGGTTCAATCCTTAACAATGCAAAAAAAGTTTGGGAGCCTGAGGGTGCTGTAGAGTATTTGCTTAGCATGCAGGAAATCCTGAGATCCACCCTCAATAACCACCTTCACACGCACACTAAAGGACAACCTTAGATTTGGAAAGGTTGTACTTACCCGAAGTGAGCAGCTACATGGAGTTTCATGATGGGAGATGCATCCACCCCTCCTTATGATCCAGCACCAGGAAATGGTATTTCAAGAAATGATGTTTCGCTGTTGGTAGAATTTTCTCTGGCCTATGAAAGTTAGTTCTAGGGCACTAGCAAAGTATAAGGCATAATAGTGAATTGCGACAATTGCACAAGATAATATTTGCTCAGCTATTTGAGGATCGTCATTGCTAAATCTTTGCTAATTAGATTTGCTACCCAGTGACTAGGCATAATTCATTATGAGCATTTTCAGAGGAGTTAATGATTGGGATAAAGCTGAAGTAGCTGGAGTTATTCACACATTTAAACAATTCCTCAAAAAGATGGAGGAGGATGACCTGGAAGCTTTTATTACCCCAACCTCATGTGGACTTCCAAAACTTGAACCGCTCCCTCAATGCTGTATTTCCACCTAACTGAAGAACAGGAAATGCTCTTGACAAAACTATTATGAAATACAAAACCAAAGTTTTGGACTAATTCATAGTTTTGTGGTTTTACTTTGTAATTAGCCTCTGCTTAGACTTGCTGGGGCTGGGAGGGGAGAGTAATTAGAGAAAAGATGCATATTTTTTCCAACTCAATTGATTTGTTTTATTAAGGCGGGTTTCTCCAACAGTGCCTGGTTGGGAAACTATATGACTGTGTTCCTATAAAGATCTATAAGGAATCCAGGGCATTCGACAAGGGTAAGCATCTCTGCCTCCCTATGCTGTTCTTTATTAAAGTCGACCTCAGTGCCAGGGAGGCACTAAGAATAGCGCAGGGCTGCACACAATTGCGAGTTTATACTCTACAGAGAAGACACTTTCTGTTTGGATCTCACCAGAGACAAGTCAGAGACCTGACCATTCATCAGACAGAAAGAACTCCAAGGATAATGCTGTACTCCTTTGGAGATGGGACGGTGGGATGGGCAAACGACAGAGCCATGATCATTGCGGTTCTTTCTCTCTCCATCTGTTTAGAGGCCCTCAGGAAGGGCCTGTGCATCCTAGAAGCCACGTGGTTTGGCCTGGATGGGGTGGTGAGACTGAACACTGTGTTCTCCTTGTCTTTCTCGAGTGCATCATTTATGGGACAGGTAAGGTTTATGCTCATCTTAATTTCCTGCCAGAAAGAACAAGTTTTGCTCTTTTCTTGACCTCTTCAACACCACTAGTCTCCCACTTCTTAGCATTTATAAAATGTGTCACTCAAGACATTTCTATGCTAACGCAGTTGTTAATGGTGCCAGACTGGCAACATTTCCTTTGTCTTCACAGGTGATTTGGAGTGTTCTTCCCAAGGTAAATACTCACGCGGAGTTGTGTTTATTATGCATGTGCAGCACATAGCTTTTGAGTTCTAGGGCTGATGACCTGCTAACCAACAGACAGCAATCTCAGAGTCAATTTGACTAAACTTTACAGTGAAATTTACCATCTAACTGACTTGCATAATAAGACAGCCACTTGTCAGAGAGAAAAATATGCACCATTTGATGATCTCATCAACAGCTTCCACGGGTTGTCATTAAGATGCTGACAGAGGTTGCAAGGCAACCCTGTTCTGGAACTTTCTTGCTCATGTTGTGCGTGCATGCCCCTCCCCGTGTCTCTCTCTCTCTCTCTCTCTCTCTCTCTCTCTCTCTCTCTCTCTCTCTTTCTCTCTCTCTCTCTCTCTCTCTGTGTGTGTGTGTGTGTGTGTGTGTGTGCTTAAGCATGCTAAAGAAAAGTGAACTGATGTCTATGTTTAGAGTTGGGCTGCACATGTGAATGCAGGTTATCTTTTTAGGATGACATCCTTGGAGAAGTCAGTGTCATGTCTCTGTTATTTTCCTCCACAAACCCTCACCATAATTATTTGTTGACCTGCAGCTCTGCATGCTGGAATCGATGTTGGCATGCCATGATCAAACACCGTGTGGATGCATTTGGCAGGGACTGGGGTGTGGGTACACATGCTGCAGAAAGGACAGCTGGGCTCTGCCACCTGCCGCTCCTGGTGATATTGTTTGCTTGGGCCACCTCCAGCTTTGGGGAGTATCTGGATGTTGTAGGAGAGAAAATGCAGACTTGGCAAAGCACTTTGACCTCTCGAAAGACCTGGCAATTCACCTGGTGAATTATTCTGCTTGGATCTCCTTTGGTTATTTCCCTTCCCTTGAACATTTGTTTCTCAGTCCACCATAAACACTGATTTTATGGACATGCTTTATAGTATCTCTATCTATCTATCTATCTATCTATCTATCTATCTATCTATCTATCTATCTATCATCTATCTATGTATTGTATATGGTTGCTCTGATTGCATGTATATCTGGTAGTATTTGTGGGACTGGTGCCCTGGAGGCAAGCAGAAGGCCTCAGATCTCCCTAGGATTGGAGTTACAGACCATTGTGAGCTGTCATGTGTGGGCATTGGGAGCTTAACTTGGGTCTTCTGAGCAGAAGAGCAGCCAGTGCTCTTAAAAGCTGAGCCATCTTCCCAGTTTCTGTATGCTCCATCTGACCATAAACCATTCGCCAACAGCCTGGTGGAAGGCTTTGCCAAGCAGTGTGGAACAGCCATTCACCAGACTGGCAAGGAAAGAGATGTGGGTTGACTTCCAAATATTGCTCTTTTCAGTGAAACCTGCCTACTATCCACTCATGCTCTTCTTCTGCCTTGCCTCTCTTTTGCCTCAGAGGAACCTTGTCAGAGGAGTTCAGAAAATCGGGAAATGAGGCTTTGATACTGATGCAGGGAGGCTTGCTCAATATCATTCACAGACCACTTCATAACTCAAACACAAGGCAGCCATAGGGAACTTCCGCCAGGGTGTAGGGACCATTTGGGAGGTTCAGGATGCCACTGGAACATCTTCCATTTGGATAAGGCAGGTACATGGATACCCTTCTTGAGGTCTGTATGCCATGTGCCATGGGCAATTTTTTAAAATGTATTTTAAACAATGTAGTGTTGGTATACTTTCTCTCTGTGTGTCTATGTGTTTCTGTCTCTTTCATCACACAGTCTCATATGTAGCCTCTGCTGCCTCTGCTTCCTGGGTAATAGAATAACTGATATGACATGCACCTTGCCTGGCTAAGTATGTTTAGATAAACATTAGGCAGAGAAAAAAAATATTCTTGGCACCTAAAGTGAACATTTCATGAATTTATTGCTAATCTTTTTTTTTTTTTTGTCTGATCCCATGGCAATTCTAGAAGAACAATAAACACTTCACTCCTCCTAAAGGTCTCCTTTGTGGTAAGGTCAAATAATGAATACTTTATTTGTTTTTATTTCTATTTTGTATTTTTAATTTAAGGTCTTATATGTAGTACTGGAGCTTGCTATATAGCCCAGATTGACCCCAAACTTGAGACACTCCTCCTGCCTCTGCTTCCCCAGTACTGGGATTACAGGCCTGTGTCGCCAGAGTACGCTGACTCCTTCCTGCTTTGATATAAGTGTTAGGATTCTGTTTCAAATCTATCATTTGAGTCAGCTGATTACTTTGAAGTCTTCATTTATAAGGTAACTTTATCATTTGCTTCTAGAAAGTAGAAGAGTACCCTGTCCTAGACAGAGCAGCAGCAGCACTCGCTCACTGATGGAGAGCATCATGTCTAGCATCTATTCAAGGCTACTGACAGGGTGTCCTTAAAGGACCCTGACCATCCTAAAACTCTGTGATCACGAGTTACAACATGTAATTCAGAACACATGTTCCAAAGAAATGAAATGCCTGTTAGTTTCAGAAGGAGTCCATAGGCCAAGGGTTGCAGCTTGGTAAGACATTTGCCTACCATATGGAAGGCCCTGGGTTCCAGCACTGTACTACAGCCCTCGTGGCAAAATCTTGGAGAACCTGATGTTGTTCCTTCCCAGAAGTAGAATTAGGTTAATGTACTTAAAGGGGCTCATGGACACAGAATTCCCCAAACACCGGTGTCTGAAGATCCCAGCCCATCCTGGGAAGGCAGGGGTGGTAGTGGTTGTAGGGACTCACATTTAAGAAAACATGCTTCCAAAAAAAGAAAATTGCATGTATTTCACAACCACAATGCAAAACTATCTCCATGAACAGAATTTCTGTATTACTTTTATTTTTTCACATTTTTTTTCATTGAAATACTGCCTGGCCCATTAGCTCTAGCCTCTTATTGGCTAACTCTCACATATCTGTTTAACCCATTTCAAATAATCTGTCTGTCGCCACTAGTCGTGGCTTACCGGGAAAGATTCAGCATCTCTGACCTGGCAGGCTTCATGACGGGCAGCTTTCTTGGGCTCTGTCCCCTTCCCAGCATTCTGTTCTCTTTATCCTGTCTATTTAAGTCCTGCCCTATCAGAAGACCAAGGCAGTTTCTTTATTAACCAATAAAAGCAACCCAAATACAGAAGGACCCTCCTACACCATTTCTCCCTTTTCTATTTAAACAAAAAAGAAAGGCTTTCATTTTAACATAGTAAAGTTACATATAACAAAACAGTTATCAAGCAAGAATTACAGTTACCATATTTAGATCTATTTTATCTTTTATCATAACAATGGAAAACTATCAGTATAACTATCCATTCTTCAACTCCATCAAAGACTCCAGAGGATAAAATATTACCCAAGTAAACAGGAAATAAGTAACTTCCAAACTCTAGAAATGACAGAGACATCTCGCTGCCTGGACAGTCACCCAAAGTTCCTTTGCACCGTTGGGGCATCCACCTTCAGCCTACAGGCCCATAGTATCCATCAGACATTTCCATGAAGCAGGAAAATTCAAAGACAGTTCAGTCACTTTCTTCTGTATCCTGCAGAATGTCTCGCAGACTCTTTCATGAAGCAGGAACCCTGAAGGATCATCTCAATCATCTCACCTTTAGGCAAGTTCAGCAGTCCTCTCTCTGTGGGTTCTTTGTGTCCAGTTTATGCAAAAGTCCAGGCAAGAGCAGTTTCTTGCCCAATTCCATAAGGAGTTTCTTGCAAACTCCATAAGGAGCCTCTTCGATGCCCATCTTCCTCTTGAAGTAGCTGGTGCTGCCAGGAGCAGACGTGTCTCGTTGTCATGAAAAGCCCTAAGTTATTAAACTATTTAAATACCATGTTCTGTAGTCTTTGAAAGATATGAAGAATGCCTATCTGAAATATATCTATGCACATCTAGAAAATCTAACATGACTACAAACTTGACTATATCAATGACTATCCATTAACAACCTATACTCTTTCTCTTTTCTCTCCCAAGCCTATGTACTTTATCTAACAGTATGACCCATTTAGAGGTCTTTTATGTCTGAATCTGTCCTATTGTGAATCTGTAATTCTTCAATGTACAGGAACAGTTTTGCTTTGCGTTTTTAAAATGCTAAACTCTTAAGAATCTAAACTGCCAAGATCCCAGGTCAAATACAGGTACGGCCTGCTTGCTCCGCCCAGTCCAACATGGCGGAGTCACTTGTGCTTTTCAGCCGTGCGCAGCCTTAATGGCTGCGGAAATCCACCATGCTCTCCCGCCTGACTAAGCCTGATCCCGCTGTCTGCCCAGGCAGGAAGAGCTGAGCCATGGCATGGTCTCAGCTACTTTCTTTCCGATCCCGAGCGGGCACACAAACATCTGGGCCCACAAATGTTTCATAGCTGGAGTTTGCACTGGGGGCAGGGCCCAGGAAGCCGCGTTTTAAAACCGTGCACCTTTTTTCTGCTATTTTCTATTGCCGAGTCAGGAAATCTCTCTGCAGCACGCAAACAGCAAAAAGCTGTGTTAAACTCTCTCTCAGGTTTTTAAAGCCATCTCAGGTTTTTAAGTGGATTCAGTGAACCACGTTTGGGCGCCAATCTGTAGTAAGAAGGCCTGGTTGGTTTCTGTCCTCCCACCAGGTCCCACAGTCATTTAGTCCCAGAGAAAATCACACAGAGAGTCTCCATAAGTTACAAACTGATTGGCCCATTAGCTCAGGCCTCCCATTAACTCTTGTAGCTTATATTAACCCATTATCTCTATCTATGTTAGCCACATGGCTCAGTACCTTTCTCAGCAGGGCAGGTCACATCCTGCTTCTTCGGTGGTCCAGACAGATGTGCCTATTTTTTCACATTTTTAGTTTGCTATGATCTTTGCTGCATTTAGAGCTGAATTCCCTGGAAGGTTTAGCAGGCTATAGCAATTGCCTTAGGTCTATGGGGTCTGAGTTGAATTCAAAACCTTTTTGGTGTGTCAGTCTGTAGAGTTTCAAATGCTGAATTCTTGCCTGATAATCCGGATGTGAAATTCTGAGTGAAGAAAAATGCTAAATTGAAAATCAGCTCTTTCAGTAATGAAGGTTCCTTCTGCATGTTTACATTAGAGCACTTGTCTCAAAATCTGAATCTTTGAATATGCTGATTAATTTTTTCAGAGATACTTAGGCTTTTGAATACAAAAAAAAGAACACAGAGGTAATTTTATTTTATTTTTATTGCATGTATCTCTCCCTGTGTATATGTTGGTGGGTGCCTGTGGAGTCCAGGAGGGAGCATTAGATTCCCAGCAGCTGGCATTCATGTGACTGTGAGCCACCTGACCTGGGTGTAGAGAACCTGGAACTTAGGTCCTGTGAAGACCAGCAAACACTCTTAACCACTGGGCCCTCTCTCTATGTGAATGAAGCTGTTTTAACAACAGCTATATGTGAACCTTTTGCTTGCTTATTTGTCTGTCTTCCTATCTATCTATCTATGCCTATCTAGTTATTTATTTGAGACAGGGTCTTGCTATGTAGTCCATGCTGGTCTTGAACCCACCATCCTCCTTCTTTGTACTCTCTGATGTTGGGATTACAGGCATTTGTTGCCGGGGCGGCTGTGTATGACTTTTAAATGAAGAGGTACATATCTAAAGAGATTTCAGAGCTTTGTTGATCATGTTTTGGCCGTGAAGATGCCGTGAGGTACAGAACGTAGAGGCAGTGACCGTGCTGTACCTTGTTGTCAGAGACCCTCATGGTGTAAATGCTTGCCTCAGAAGTGTGCCTGGCAGACAGCACTGCCATTAATGTAGGAGTCATGTGTCTGCGAAGCCTGCTTTGGGATAACCCATAAGCAAAATGACTGTGTGGCTTATGAAAACATATGAAAAGACTAAAAAACAAAATAAATAGCATGCATCTGTTGACTGTTTGCTGTAGCTCACGTGATCTCCTTGGGCTCCATAGCACTGCCTCCCATATTTAGTTAGGTAAACATGATTCTAGGAGGCCTGAACACATCTCTGGAACCAGACATTTGCCATTAAAAAGTAAAGATCATGATCTCGTGTAATTAGAGTGAACATTCTAAGCTCAGATTATTTTTAAGTGCTTACTCAATTGTTTCTTAAGTTTCATTGGCTGTTTTATAAAGGTTTGCTCTGGGCATCCACAGATTGTACATCCCTCTCCCTCAATGTAAAGCTGGTTCCTAGAGGCGGTGACTAAGGCAAAAGACAGACTTCAGGCATTTGAGACTTACTGGGGAAACTCTCAGGAGAAGGAAAGTCTTGATCAACAAAGCCACTAGAGAAGAAGAAGCCCAGTAAAGGTGTGGTCTCGGTGACATTTAGGACAAAGAATTAAGCCTACTAAAGGGACGGAGAGAAATGAGGAAGGAGAGCAGCTTTAGACAAAGATGTCTCTGAGTTGGTGACATATAAACAGGGACCAGATGGAGGGGACAGCTGGGCAGGGTGCAGACTATATAGAGGGAAGAGAATATGCCAAAGTCCTTGGGTAAGCATCAGTTTCATGTTCAGGGACCAGCATGGAGCTCAGTAGACTTGACCACAGACAGGAGTAAGGAAGGGAAAAGTGATGATGTGTTGGCAGGAGGACCTGAAAAAGAAAAGCAGTTTGGATTGCCAGCTAGACCAGATAACTGGGGGCTTTGGGATGTAAGTAGGCACCGTCAGCTCAACCACCCCCAAGGCTTTTTGTGCTTGATTGAATGATTCTCCCTTTTTTTTCCCTCTCCCTTGTGGATTGCTTGTGTCTTTTCATTCTAGCTCCTAACACTCTGCTCAAACACTGCTTGGTGGCATGCACTTGGAACCTAACCCATAGTTTTAAGGATGCAAAGCTAGTATTAGTCAGATTTCCATTTCTGTAACCAAATATCTGTGAACCTCAAGGAAGAAAGGTTTCTTTTGGTTCATGGTTTCCAAGGCTTCAGCCCATGGTCACTGAACTTCATTGCTTTGGGCACTTTGGGTCTCTGGTGAGTCAGCACTTCAAGGTGGGGAGTGTGTGGTGAAGCCAAGCTGCTGACCTTATGGTAGCTGAAGAGTAAGAGAAAACATGAAGAACAAAATACATCCTTCAAGGTCACACCCACTAACCTACTTATTCTAGCCGTCTCCCGTAGTCTATTTAACTAGGAATCTACCAATGGCTTGATGCACTCATGAACCAGTCACTTCCCAAGGGTCCCACTTCTGAACAGTCTGTACTGAAGATCAAGCCGTGTGTGCGTGTGCACGCGCACGCATGTGCATGTGCATGCACATCTCCAGAGACTAGAGGGGGATTGTTTTTTGCCTTTTTTTTTTGTTTGTTTGTTTTTTTTTGTTTTTCGAGACAGGGTTTCTCTGTGGCTTTGGAGCCTGTCCTGGAACTAGCTCTTGTAGACCAGGCTGGTCTCGAACTCACAGAGATCTGCTAGTCTCTGCCTCCTGAGTGCTGGGATTAAAGGTGTGTGCCACCACCGCCCGGCCCTAGAGGGAGATTGTATGAGCCCTTGGTGTTACAGAGGTATTTGTGAGCCACCTAATGTGAGTGCTGAGATCTGAACTCAGGTCTTCTGATAGAGCAGTTAACACTCTTAACGACTGAGCCATCTTCCTACCCACCACATGTACTTTTCAGGAGACATTTATGGTCCTAAGCTATCATACTACTCCCACACTTTCCACTCCATTTCTACATATAACCAGTCAATGAGAACTCCATGCAATATGTTTATGAAAGAATCTCTGATTCAAAGGCATAAACTTCTAAATACTGTCACCATCAGCACGTAGAAATGCGCACGTTGAAGTCTATAAGATGCCAGTATGCTCTAGTTACCATGGTTGTATGAAAAACCATGCTCACGCTCAGACTAAAAGCAGTGGTACATTTTAAAGTCCCAGAGCTCCTGGGTCTTGCCAGACAGCATAGGGGAGGTGGCTCTGCTCTGTGGGCTTAGGTCTTAAATGGAGGAAAGGCTGGGGTAGTGTGAAGGCACCTCATTTGCATGCTTGGTGCCCTGACTGGGATCTTTGCACATCTAGAAGCTGGAATAGCAGACTCCACAGGTCTGTCTCTACATGCCCACTCCACCAGGTGGTCTTGGAGTAAGTAGGCTTTCTATCAGGGAGTTACAGACTCCCCAGGTACAAACAGGGCATCTTTTAGGACTGAACCTTAGAGATCAGGCGGGCACCATCGCTTCTGACAGACTCAGGCCATCAAAGTCATTACCCAGTCATGCACAGGAGCAAAGGGAGGACACAGAGACCCCCCAACTGTCATGGAGAAGTGTCAGGCATATATTTAAAGAACAGCACATACAAGAGGAGAGAGAATTCAACAATCTGGACAGCGTGATCCCTACTCTTCAGGAATACAGTGCTCACTTCTGTGGGGGAGGAGTAGAGCCCCATGGGGCTGGATCTCAAGTTCCTGCCTCTGATCTCTTCCCATGAATGGCACAGAGCTTGGGGAAAACTTGAGCCTGCTGCCCAGAAAAGTCATCTCCTTTCCTTTCTCCAAACGACTCACATTGGGGAGTCTCAGTATTTCAGGTCAACACTGAGGAACTTGCTCTGTTTTACTGTGTTTTGCGCAAACTGAAAATGTTTTCCTGGAGACAAGCTACTCTACTCTGTACTGGCCAGTGGGGCTGGGGCCTAATATGGGGTATTCCTTGTGTCAAGGCCCAGGAGAGACCCTGATTTCAAGTTCTCAGGAAGTGGAAATTAGAGAGTGGATTTAATTTCAACAAAGTTTTCTGGGAAGAGCCTCCCTGAACTCACATGAAAAGAGGAATGAATAGCACAGCCGCTGATTCTTACCTCCACCAAGGTAGCCTCACCCTCGATATCTCCACCACCTTGTGAAGCAGCCTGGCTGCCAGGACTTCACTGCAGGTGTTCTTAAAAATGGTCACCACTTTACTGTGTGGCCATGCCTGTATAAGTTGGTGGTATCTGTGTGTCCCTCACACTGCCAACACGAAAGCTTCAGCTTGCCCTCCGGTGAGTTAGTACATTTTTATTTTAAGGACCGAAGTTTTATGCACAATGAAGAATTTGTGGTTTCAGATTTGGAAAGATCCAATACTGAGAATCCTTTTGAATGTTCCAAGAGACTCGGCACATGTGGCTCATAAACAGTGGAACAAGGTGGCTACAGCAGGCAAACATGGCTGGGGCCCTCTGTGCAGCATTGCTCCTTGGTGAAGCTGGAAGGTATTTGCTGCCCACAGCCTGAGGTGACAGCAAACATTCCTGTTCTGCCTGGTGTCGGGGTGCGCCGAGATGTGGCACAGCTGTGACCGCTCGGGCTGGTCTCCCATAGAAGCCTGTCACAGCGTGTTTACCTGAGAATGAATGTGAGAGGCCACAGGGCTAGAATTGTCTTGTGGGCAGAGGAAAAAGTACCCAGCTATTTTAAGCCCTGGGGATGGACATCTTGTCCATGGTCCACAGGTCACATGGACCAACAGGGTTCACCTAGGGAGTGGGACCTTCACCAAACAGATGCAGCAACACCTCAGGAGTTGCTTTCTGATGGAAAGAAGAGGACAAAAGAGTCTCACATGGCCCGTGCTGATCTGAGCACAGAGTTCCTGAGGCAGCGGCAACAGCCTTCATGCTTTCCTCACTGCTAGGGAGGGTGACTTGGTATGGACACAGATGTGCAAGTGCACATGCAGATTCTCACACAGAGGTAGATAAATCACATCCCATGCGCATGCTCACACAAATATACTTGCATACATGTAAGCAGGCTCACAGGCACACACATATGATGTGATATACACATTCATACCATGCTTTCACAGAGACACATAGGCTCAAATATCTATATACACATGCAAAATCTCATAAACACTAACACATCTCATGTATTTACACACATATCCACAGTATATAACCACACACATATTTCCATAAACACATGCACACATTCAAGTACAGCATGCACACCCACAAAAAGCACACAAGGCACGCACACATGCATACCCTTATATATTACACAAAAGTCTAAACAATAGACGTATATAAACATATGCTCATATACCCAGATATGCACTAAGTGTAAATATTCCCACTCTTGCATCCACATACACACAACATACTTACCAGCACTATCACAGACTTACAGAAACTCTCACATTAGCTGTCATGTATACACACGTTCTCACATACTCATGGGAAAGTTCCTGCACGCACTCGTCCTCTCTCTCCCATACTCCAGCTCACCGATTCACACACATAGTCACTGGCACTAACATCTGAATGTGGCGTCTCTGGTTCTTTGAAACAATTTTAATAAGGGTCGAGCTGGTTGTTCCCTCTAGCTGTGAAGACACTTTCCCCTAGGTATCTCACCTTCCTGTGCCTGCTGATGTTGACATTAAAGAGTTTGGGTGGAGAGATGTTTGCACTATCCCTGCCCATGCCCTCAGCAAGGGGACCAGGGCTTCCGGTAGTTCTGAGACTAATGTAGGGGCTGTGGGTAGGTTCTCCGTGGTCCGTTGACTCTTCATGGACAAGTTTGTGGATTCTCAGATGAGACCATGCCATTTGCCTTTTCCTGTTTGATTACCTGTGTTTGTCATCTGCACTTCATCTATGCAAAGTGGCTTTTCTGTCTGCCCCACCTTTCCAGGTGTCTGTCTAGGAGGCAATGCTGGGGAAAATGATATTCTGAGCCAGTCATGTGCTCTTCTCCAGCCTCAGCTGTCTTAAAAGTAGTGCCTATGGCAGACTTCAGCTAGCTATGGCCCACCTGAGGTTTTTTTTTTTTTTTTTTTTTTTTTTTTTTTTTAGAAACAGGGTCTCTCTGTGTATTCTTGGTTATCCTGGAACTTATTATGTCAACAAAGCAGATCTCCAACTCACAGAGATCCACCTGTCTCTGCCTCCCAAGTGCTGGGATTAAAAGCAAGCAAACTATGCCCATTCCACCTGTGTTTTAATGTTGTTTTGGATACAGGTCATGACTTAGGACTTTTTTTCTGCATTAGCTGAGAAAACTATGCATTTTTGACATTTTAATTGTCCAATAATTTAAGATGAAATATTTTTACTAGAATAAAAGGAAAAAATACTTTTTTCCAATCAACCAATCGAACTTCTAAAAATTCTCTCTCTCTCTCTCTCTCTCTCTCTCTCTCTCTCTCTCTCTCTGTGTGTGTGTGTGTGTGTGTGTGTGTGTGTGTGCATATGGAGGCTAGAGGACAAACTTGAGTGTTGGTCCTCCTAGCCTATCACCTTGTTCTGACATGATCCCTCTTGTTGACCACTGTATATACTAAAGTAGCTGGTTCACAAATTTTTCCCTTCTCTGCCTTGCAATTTATTGGGATTACATATTAAAGCTACCACATCTAGTTTTGTGTGGATAATGGGGAGCCAAACTCAATTCCTAGTGCTTTCATGGCAAGCTCTCTCCATGGGTCCATTTCTACAGCCCTGTCAAATGCTTTTGATGTTCTCATAGTACCGTTCAGATCTTCTTAGTTCCATATATTGAGGCTGTCAAGGCTTTAAATGATCCACACTGGAATTCTTTGTACCACCGAGCACTAACCACCATCTTCACGCTTGTCAAGCCCTTCTCTGAAGGCCGATGCTGTCTGGTCTGCACAAACTGCACAGGGGGTAAGGCAGAGTGTGAAGATTATTGAGGACTACTTTGGAGTACACTGTCAGTGGCATTAGCTGCATTCACACTGTTGGTCAGCTAACATCATGATTTGCCTCTAGAGCTTTCTGCATTGCAAAAATGAAGCTCAAACAAAGTTGCTTGTGAAAATTGACCCTCATGATTGCCCTCTCACCTACTCACACATGAACATACACAGGCTCCCCTCTCACTTTCAGCACTGAGATCCCCTGGGCAGGTGAGGTAGGCTTATCCAGCCTTCTTATGGGAGGCAGGGTTTCCCACTTTGCCATATTCAGAAGCTCAGCCCTCCTACAATCTGATGCTGAGACTTTATTCTCCCCTTTCCCATGTGAAATTCCTTTTTCCCTGTCACTTACTGGATTCTACGATGCTTCTATGGCCCATAGTGCAGTAGTTCTGAACCTGTGGGTAGTGACCCCTTTGGAGGTTGAAAGACCCTTTCACAGGGGTCACATATCAGATATCTGGCATGTCAGATAGTTACAGTATGAGTCATAACTGCAGAAAATTACAGTTCTGAAGTAGCAACGAAATAATTGTTTGGCTGGGTGATCACAACATAAGGTTTTAAAAAAATATATGTATATTATAATTTATAAATATACATATAATTTAGTTGCATTTTATATACATTGGTGTTTTGCCCACATGTATGTCTGTGTGAGGGTGTTGGATCCCCTGGAGCAGGAGTTACAGACAGTTGTAAGCTGCCATATGGGTGCTGGGAGTTGAACTCTGGTCCTCTGGGAGAACAACGGGGCTCTTGACTGCTGAGTCTTCTCTCCAGCCCCACAACATAAGGTTTTAAAATGTTCTTTAAATGAGGTTTTCTTTACATGTCTTCCGGCTTCCTTTTCTTTAGCTTGTCCTCTCCTGAAATTCCTGGTGCCTCTGGCTGAGGTCTCAGCGTGGCTTCCCAGTCTGCAGACGCTTCAAGTCACTGTCAGATGAATTCTAAGTTCCTGAACACAGTTTTCCACCAGTGTGACCCTAGTTTATGCTCTGACAAAGACCCAGTGTGTGGGCTCTGGAACACACACTGCTTGCTGTTTCATCTAAACAGTGACTCGGCTCTCTGGGATCAGAAAACCATGATGGGCTTTTATGAAGTGAGACTAGAATCCATGTTTCTCTGTGCATCTCTGGGTGCAGGCCTCTTGACTTGGCTACATTTTGCATCCAAGAACATCTTGGGAAAGAACAGTATGCATCAAAGCAGTGATTTCCCATTTTGTGGTTGCTTGACCCCTGCAGAGAAGTAGAATAATACTCAAGAGCCCAATAATACCCCCAAAATACCCAACAATCAAATCCAATAGATAACCAGTGGGCTGAGGATGCCTCTGCCTCATCTGGTAGGTATCTCACCCAATTTAGACTACCAGTACTATTAAGGTACTTTTTTGTTGTTGTTGTTGTTGTTGTTTTTAAAGAATATTTATTTATTTATTATGTATACAATATTCTGTCTGTGCGTATGTCTGCAGGACAGAAGAGGGCACCAGACCTCATTACAGATGATTGTGAGCCACCATGTGGTTGCCAGGAATTGAACTCAGGACCTTTGGAAGAGCAGGCAATGCTCTTAACCTCTGAGCCATCTCTCCAGCCCCTATTTAGGTACTTTTAGAAACAAACATTGACATGAAATTGTACATACAATGTATAAGTGGCCTTGAGTTGCCAACAGGACATCAATATCATGAGTTCATAACAAGCAGGGCTTGACTGATAAGATGGCTCACTGGGCAAGAAGAGCACTTGCTGCCTAAGTCTGACAATTTGAGTTTGAACTCACAGAGGGTGAAGAGACAGAACCAGGTGCAGAAGTTATCCTCCGACCGCCACAGGCATGACACGGCATGTGTGCATGTACATTTTACATACACGCAGCATGCACACCCCCAATAGTAAGAAACAAAATATAAACTTACAAAAACAAACAGGCAGGTCTTAAAACGGATAAAATATGTTCTGCACATTTCAAATGAATGCATTCTGGCAATCCAGACTTGGCAAAACTCAAATGCATTTCAAAACGTTACAGAATTCATGCCATTTTCCCTTTAGGTAATGGTTGCTAAAAATGTCAAATCCCAAGTGTTCTGTCCTAAACGAGGCTTTCTTGTCAATCACTTTGAAACTCCTAGTGTAGGTTTCCCTGCTGCCTGCTTCCTGTGAAGCCCATTGCCTCTCAGGGGGCGAAGCGGCCCCCAGAGTGCCCCTGAGCAGCTGCTAATTGGAAACAATGAACAGGGATTGGCTCTATTAGGAAGTGTGGCCAGGCCGGTGCTAATCTTATTATTCTTTGAAATGAATGACTTTTCAAAAAAAAAAAAGAGGAAAGAGAGAAAGAAAAGTGAGTGTACAACAGAGCACTGAGAAACGTGTGTAAGCGAAGACCATGTGACCTGTTGCCAGGTGTCATAGCCATTCTTTAAGCATGTTGCTCCATCCTGTTTCTTCAGAGAATGTTCTCACATCCATTATCACATTTTAATCTCTCCAAAGTCTGATTAGAGACCATTTAATAGATTTCAGCAACTATTCCTGCAAGCGGAGGAGATTGAGAAAATGTTCTGCAAAGACAGCGTAGAAGGAAGGCTTCCAAGAGGCTTCAGAATTACATGGTGGCCCTAGAAGCCATCAGCAATCCTTAATGGCTATGTGTGTATTTATACCTTAGTGTTTGTGATCTGGATGCCTGAATCTCAAAGACTGAAGTATCCAATAAACAGCGAAATCTCAAAACTCACAGGAGATGTGAAGAAAAAATTCATCATCAGAGCTGGACAGAATCACAACCTGGGATTCTTTGGCTGGGCATCAAGTTCATCAAAGTCTTGATCCCAGCACTGACAGTACTCCAAAAACTGTCCCTCATTAACCCCTGGCACAACCTCTGCCAGGCAATGTAGTGCCATGACACTGAGAATGATAATGCTATGCTCAATGGACTGGCATCTGTCCAGCGTCTGGTCTGAATACAGCATAAGTGGGTTGAGACGGCTAGGCATGACCCTGCTGTTATGCCCAAGCACCCAGGAAGAGCTCTAGCAAGCTGGAGTCGGAGGATGAGCCGAACTGTCCCTTCAGGAGCAGCTGTAAGCACAAGGTGCTTACAAAACGCATTGGGATTTTACTCTGTCCTATTAGTGCAGAAATTCATCTCTCAGTAAAAGGATAACATTGATTTTTTTTTAATTTAACCTATGCTTATTGAGCTTTTGGTGTGTACATGCCAGTGTGAAAGGAAGAAACCAGTGTAGTCCCTACTTTCTTCAAGCCAGTGAAGGTGTTGGTGCCGCTGACGGAAGAGAGTATCCTGCAGATTTCTGCACATCTTGACTGCACATTATAAGCAGGAGCTGGGTTGGCCTTGCACATGGCAACTCCCAATCCCCTCCAGAGCAATGCTTGGAATCACAGACCTCAGATCAGTAGGGACAGTAGCCAACCAGAGCAGCGTTATCTCCAAAGAGCAACATAGCTTCTCACTTAGATCATGTGAAAGACCTACACCTATTTTCTCTCTTCACTGCGAAGCTGCATTCTGCATGAAGCTCCCTGTTCACAACATTCGGCACCTCACATTGTGTATGACTTCAGTCGCTTTCCCATTTAAATGCATAAAACACAGCCTACCACTTTTGGTGCTTGTCATTGTGCAGTTAGTAAAATAGGTGAGTGTCCAACCTCTTAGCATTCACCATTTATTCCTAAACCGATTTTGAAAAGTCAAACCCATTGTCCCTGTCACCTTTGATCAGGGAAGGATTGAGTTCTGTTTTTATGCTGTGTTCTAGAAACTTGCTGTCCTGTGGTGTTCCCGTATGCTGCACTGAGGTCTTCCTGAGAAGGACACTGTTCTCCTATGAAAATAGTTCCTGGCAGAGGTGTCTTCAGAGTAGGGAGCTGGGGACAGAACATGACACATTGGTCAGTCTCTTGGTCAACAGCAGCTGGCTTCTCTCCATGGGATAAAGGGATATTGGGGGGGTGGGGTTGACTCTAAGCTGTGGCCTTTCTCAGGCCTTCATCAGCTTGGGAGCATGACCCAGAGACCTGAGGACCCTAGATTTACTACCTCATCAGCTCCCTGGGGTCTCTAACAAACAGGGTCTCCCCAGTCAGGGAAATAAAGCTCTTCTTGTGATGCAAAGCCCCTAGGGGTGGTGAGGAGCTTCCTGGCCTCATCTTGAGTGCAGCTGTCCACAGCTCCTCCAGCCTAGCTGGGGACTTGGGGCCTGGACAGTTCAGGTGGGCAAACACATCTGAGGGGAGAGACTCTGGCGGCAGGATGTGGATTCCACAGCAGGAAGCATCCAGCTCCCGTGTGCCTGTCTCCACTAACCTGTGGATTTCTTCCCAGATCGCCTGGCTGGGGAATTTCAGAATTCCACACCTGGGCTCGCCCTCGCCAGAAAGAAAGGCTTTTATTGACTTGGTAGAACTTTATTTGATAGTCCCTTCTTGTGTTAGAGGTGTCAGGGTGGTGTGATGTGGGCTGTCGAAGTGTTTTTGGCGAACGCCTCCCAGAAGTGAAATATCCCTTTTAAGGTTCAAGATACCTTTCCCCACTTCCTTAGTGATGGAGTTAAGATACCTTTGATACAGTGCTACATTTTCTAAACTCAAAAGGAACCAACACCTCTCTACCCCTTCACTTGGAATCTCAAAACCTGCTGTAGTTCCCTAGTATCTAAGCCCTGATGGAAGTTGTCTTCCCTGTTGGTGATGCCTGCTTAGCTAGATATCACCTTATAGCCTCCTAGCCTGGCTTCTCTCCATAGAGCACACTCCCGTGTGTTGTGTGGGAGTAGGACCAGGCAAGGATTGGGGGACTGCTGGTTCTCTGCAATTCGAACCTGCACATAGCAGGTTCTTCATAATTGGGTAATACTCACATAAATCCTGCCAGTCATCAACACTAGTGTTTCCTGGAATCCGATTCCCACCGAAAGCATCCACAATGAACCTTATTTTTGCCATCTTTTTAACTTCAGACTTTCCTTTTGACTGGAGCCCAAAGGAATTTGACTTCTTCCCACATCTGTTTTGCTGGCTAGCATGAGGCTGTAAGAAACAACTCTTTATATTCTTATAGTCTGTAAAAATGTGTGAGTTTACATGCAAGTGTGGCACAGGACACCACTTGTCCACACATCTTCCAGTGAATGGGCCAGATCTGGTCAGTTTGAATGTGAGCTTCCAATGGGATCACAGTGTCTCCTTTACCTTTGGTGGCCATGTGTTCTTAGTGTGGGCCTAGCAATGGCATGTAAACCAGTGCTCTGTGGTGGCAGGTGGCAAATGTCCAGTTCCCTGTGGCACAGTATCAAATATATCTTACTATGGCTACTTAGGATCCACCTGCTTCTTGGTGTTAGCTGAGGAATGTCCAGTCTAGTTTTGACTCAATGTAGCTCTTCTACTACATCTCATTGATGGAGTGCTGCTCAGTCTCCCAGGCTGAATGTGGCAACATCTGTCATATGATGCCATCACAATGAAGAACTCATTTGTGTATGATAATCTATGAGAAGCTGTCTATATTTCATAGCAGTTAAGTCCTGTAATTGATTTCCACCAATGAGATGTGCTCTACGTGGCTATGCTGCTCATGTACCTAAAACTCCCCCACAGAGCCTTTGTTTTCTCTTTATTGGTTGGGTGGACAGACAGGAAGTGTTAAAGGTGGCAGGGCTGAGCTAGAGAGAACAGTGTACCCTGTCTCCTGTCATCACAGCTTGTTCTGGACTTCAGGTGAATGGAATTATTAACTTCTGCTGTGTGTCATTGTCACAGTAGATACACAATCATTAGAGAAACTCTATCCTTTCTTCACAGATCCTCAGTCAGAATGCTCAAGAAGACCCCAAGTCTCACCTTGCCCCCGGCTTCAATTGTGAACTAGTGGATGGCACCTGAGGATGTCAGAGTGGCAGGTGACTGCCTAACTAGCATCTTATGGGGCTCTACAGTCTTAACTTCCACACATTCAACCTTGGGAGTTTGCTGCAGGTCGTTCCCCATTCTTGAGAGCGTCCCCATTTTACTTTGAGCATCCCTACCAACTTTCGCCATTTGCTCTGGGATGCTTTCATTTCTTCTAGCCTCACCTCTTAGCAGGCTCTGAGTTGAGGTTGCAATCAATTAGGGCCCTGGATCTCTAGAGTTGGAGCAAAGCAGCCTCCATCAGCCCTGGTGGTGGCAGCTTTGAAGCATTTCGTGATGGCTCTTTCCCAAGGAGGCTTTAGTACAGCAGCCTTACTTTCTTTCTTTTTTTTTTTTTAGTGTTCTTAAAACCTCAGGTTTATTCTTTTTTTTTTTATTTTTTATTTTTTTGGTTTTTTTTTCCATACATTGTTTTGTTTTATTTTTTCCATTCAAGAACATAATTAAAGATAAAAAAATTTTTTTTCCTTTCTTCCCCTTCTCCCGGTCCCCTCCCACTACCCCCCACCCCTCCTCCCTCCCCCTTCTTCCTTGAAAGAGGGCATGGTGCCCTGCCCTGTTGGAAGTCCAAGGCCCACCCCCATCCCT